>JACCIX010001078.1:0-167725 GCA_025506515.1 Flaveria trinervia | reverse complement strand
GAGGTAAGGGAGAAAGTTCTTCTGGGTCATCAAAATTCATGCAAGCTGCAATCAGGGCTGCCCCCAGACCAGATACTCAAATGATGAACAAAGGGCAGTAGGATAATATTTACAGACTAGGAACTATGATGTTGATGAAATCATCTTCCCTCCCCTAGAAGAGTTGAATGAACTGGCTGACATGGAAGTGTCAAGAGAGAAAGGAGAAAGAGGATGCAAGGTTACTTCTCCAATTCAAAGAGGAGAGGAGACAGAAAAGACTTCACAAGAATACTCCCACTCTCTCTCCAGTTCAAGAAAGTCCTGCACAGGAGATGTGGGTCCACAAGAACCTCAGGTAGATAAAGAAGAGGATAGAATCAAAATGATAAACTACCTGAGTGCCACAGGCTTCTATCAGGAAATACACTCTTCCCCGTCCTATGACTTCATTGAGTTCGAGTACTTAAAGCAACTTGAGCTTGAGTTAGTCAAAGAAAGAAAAACAACCAAAAGGAAGCTAAGGGAAGAAGCTGCAAAGTCAAGAGCATCATTCAAAAAAGAATGCAAGAAGTCTGCTGACAGACAAAGAATGATGAGCTTCTTGAAGTCATATGGATTCTCCGGAAGGAGACTTGGTCCATGTCTCTATCTACAATGGATGAGCATATAAGGGTAATCAAGAAGAAGATTAAAAGTGGTGAACTCATTGATTTGCACTCTCTTCCAAGTCAAGTCCCACCTGAAGTGGAGGTCAAGTTTGAACAACCAGAGACACCTGAACCAGAACCTCCAGCTGAGCCTCAGCAACTTCATCTTTGATCCAAGACAGGGTAAACTCCCTCTCCTTCTGAACCTGTAAGGGAGGAACACCCAACTGAGAAAGACACTGATGATCAACATGGTGCTGCAGACCAGTCTTCTCAGTTTAAAGAAAGAAGAAAGAAGAAGAAAAAATGGCCTCTAAACCAAAGACTAAAAGAAGAAGCCAAAGTCATCTACCTCTACACCCCAGGCTGAATCAGATCAACCTGAGGAAGTGCATGATGAGGCAGCCCAATCAACTCCTATGCAAGTGGGCTCCTCTAGAAACCGAGACACCATCTTATCCTGGACTTACTCTACCAATCCAGAAAGATGGAATGTTATCAGAGATCAAGGTGTTGAAAATGTCTACTCATGGCAAGACATAATCAACTTACCTTGCATGATCTCTTTGAAATGAGAAGATACTATGAGAGTCTTGATGATCCTGACCATCAAATGAAGAAGGGATGGTCTTGATTATTCTGAAGACTACAAACATTTAAAGATCTTCTAAGTGTTTTGGTAGCATCAGCCTAGGGGGAGTTTGTAAGGATCCTGAAGTCTGATGCAACCCAAAACTGCCTAAGTGTTTCAGCAACATGCACTAAGTACTGAAGTGAAGAATGCTTCGGAAGAATTACACAAAGCATTAGAAAATACTCTAAGTGTAATATCTTCCGAAGCCAAGACCAATATCTTCCGAAGCCTAACATGAAGTCTTCCGAAGCTTGAAGAGACAAAGTCTTCGAAGCTTCAACCTATGAAGACAGATTTCTTACGAAGACTTTTAGTACACATGCTTTATCTGATGTACTGTTCCATAAAGCACCTTTTCCGCTGCATCTCTGATAAGTCACCAACTTACAAGAGTTGGTGAAAAGGTCCATGCTTTGGTAACTGTACATGAGGTCTTGAGTCTGAAACTTTCCACTTATGTACTTTATCCTTTTTGTAATGTATAAGGATGTGAGCTATGGCATGTCATAGTCACAGGTCAAAAGGCAGATATGCCTTTTGATCCTACAATTGATTTTGTTAGTGTCTAGTCAATTGTATCCAGCTGGCTTTCATAGTATAGCTGGCTGTAGGGTGTAGTATAAGTATTCCAAGTTCTAGTATCTTTCTTAATGCTTTGTAACACTTGTAAAGAAATGAGAAAGCAATATACTGCTCCTTGAAAACTATACTCTCTTGTTCTGTCTCTTGCTTTACTTGTGTTCTCGCATCACCTTTGGTTTCCTAGTTCACTGTTTGATTAACGTTTAGTTAATCTTCTCATTGTGTTGTTGTGTTGTAATTGTGTTCAAGCCCTTGAACGATCCTGCAATATGCTTCAAGACAATTTGACATTTTAATTTATAGTTTACTCTTTGGTTTGGCACTTGTTTGCCATGGTTATACTTTATTGACTTGGGTTGTTTTCAAAAAACGCTTCCGCATTATTTAACGTTGGTGTTTGGTTGATTTTGTTATTTTATGGCATATAGAGTCGTTCTGAGTAACTATTGACTGTGATCCTGGTTTGTTCACACGCCTCGCGGTAAAACTCCGCAAGTGGATTTTGAGGGTGTGACATGTAGCAAACATGATATCAGGCCTGCCAGCAGTAAGATACATAAGAGACCCAATCATAAACCTATATAAATGCTCATCTAACACACCCCCTCAAGATCGGGACCAAGAGAGTGGTTTTTCTGGCTATGGGTGTCTTAGCAATCTTATAGTCAGTCATATTAAACCTCTTGAGTATGTCTTGAACATACTTTGACTGACTTATGAAGATGCCATCTTCAACTTGCTTCACTTGAATTCCCAGTAAGAAATTGAGTTCCCCCATGGCACTCATTTCAAATCTGTCTTTCATCAACTTCTCAAAGTCTTTGCAGAGCTTTGGATTAGTTGAACCAAAGATGATGTCATCCACATATACTTGAACTAGCAATATGTCTTTTCCTTGTCCTTTGATGAAGAGAGTTCCATCTATAGTACCCCTCCTGTATCCATGTTTATAGAGATACTCAGACAGTGTCTCATACCATTTCCTGGGTGCCTGGTGCAGCCCATAAAGAGCTTTGTCAAGCTTGCAGACATAATCAGGATGATCAGGATCTACAAAACCAGGTGGTTGTTTGACATAAACCTCTTAATCTATCACTCCATACAAAAAGGCACACTTCACATCAAGTTGAAAGACCTTGAAGTTCTTGGATGTAGCAAATGCCAGGAATATCCTAACGGCTTCTAATCTTGCCACTGGAGCAAAGACATCAATGTAGTCAATCCTTTTTTCTTGTGTGTATCCTTGAACAACCAGTCTAGCTTTGTTCTTGATGATGATGCCTCTATCATCTTTCTTGTTCCTAAACACCCATTTGGTTCCAATGGTAGTCTTCCCAGAAGGAAAGGACAAAGGTTCCAAACTTTCTGCCTTTTGAATTGAAGCAGCTCTTGTTGCATAGCTTCAACCCAACTTCCATCCTTTTGAGCTTCATCAACTTTCTTTGGCTCTATCTGGGATAGAAAACAAGAGTGAAGACAAACATTTTCTTCATGGGTTTGTCCTCTTGTCTTTACCCCTGAGACGACATCTCCAATGATGTTTGTGGTAGGGTGAGACTTGTGGATCCTAAGCTGAGGGATCACAGCAAGTTGTTAAGAAATGTCTAAATTTGAAAAATTTAGATCTGGCATAGATGTTTCTCCCACCACATCAGCACATTTTTCAAGTGAAACTTTATCCAAGCAGTGTGTGACATCATTGATGTTCTTATCTATGGTGTGGTTAGTGGCATCAAGAAATTCTTGGTCACTGTCACTATCACCATTGTTGTCTTCCACAGTTGAGGTGTTCTTATCTAGTTATAGAGCCTCTAAGCTGAATTTGTCATTGTTGGGCTGACAGAAACCTCATTTGCAGAAGTGGTTCCAACTGGAGCTGAAGATATATGTCTTGAAGATCTTCCTAGCTCAATCTTGGATCAGGATCATCTGTATTTAAGTTTTCTGCAGATCCTGAAACATTCTCATAAGATTTGTTAAAACAGTTGGTAACCAATCAAGATCAAACAACCAATCCGGACCAAAACAGCAACACAAGGTGTGTGTTCATGAAAGTCACATTGGCTGACTCCTCAACAATTCTAGTTCTGAGATTGTACACTCTATAAGCCTTAGCTTGGAAGAGTATCCAATAAAGTGTCCATCATCTGATTTCTCAGCAAACTTGGCAATTTGATCTTTGGTATTCAAGATGGTGCAAGGACATCCAAAGGACCTGTGAAAACCAATGAAAGGTCTCCTCTTGTGCCAAAGTTCATAAGGAGTTTTGCCATGAGTCTTAACTACTGAAACTCTGTTCTGCACATAGCAGGCAGTGTTGACTGCCTCTGCCCAGAAGGTAATGGGCAGTTTAGAGTCAGACAGCATGGTTCTTGCAGCTTCAATCAGTGTCTTGTTTCTCCACTCAGCAACACCATTTTGCTGAGGAGTCCTGAGAGCACTAAATTGTCTTGTAATACCCTTTTCATCACAGAATGTATCAAGGATATGGTTCTTAAATTCCGTTCCTTGATCATATCTTATGATCTTGACCTTGTGATCAGATTGATTCTCAATCTTTAAGATGAAATTCTTCAGAATCTCAGGAGTCTCATCCTTAGTTCTAAGGAAGAAAACCAAGTGAATCTTGTAAAGTCATCTGTGATCACTAGACAGTATAAGGTCCTTCCTAAACTCATTACACTGGTGGGGCCAAAGAGATCCATATGTAACAAGTGTAGGGGTGTAGTGATAGAGTTTATTTCTTAGGCTTGTGAGATACCTTATGTTGCTTCCCTTTCAGGCATGAAACATAGTGGTCATCACTTGTGAACTCTTTCTTTGGCATTCCAGTTACCAAATCATGCTTAATCAGTTTATTCATGTTCTTAAAGTTTACATGGCACATTCTTTTATGCCATAGGAAAGACTCATCACTGTTGGCTTTAGACAGAAAGCATGAAACTTCTCCAGAGGGAGAGGTTTCTTGCAAATCCATCTTGTACATGTTCCTTTCCTGGGGGCTCTAAGCAGGATATGCTCATGAGGAATGACCATACCAGGCTTAAGAACAATGCACTCATGCTCAGTAAAGAGCATGTTATGACTCTGATCACAAAATTAAGATACACTCAGAAGATTGTATCCAAGCTCCTTTACAAAGTTTACCTTTTCTATGCTGAGCTTACCATTTGTAACCTTGCCCCTTCTAGAAATGTAACCGCCTTCATCTCCTCCAAAAGCAATTGGTCCTCTATCAATCCTTTCAAAGTTCTGGAGTAGTGACCTATTGCCTGTCATGTGCCTGGAGCAGCCACTATCTATGATCCAGACATTTCTGTCTGTCTTCATCTATCCGTGCACAAAGAGAATGATTAGTTACATCTGGAAACCCAAGCCTTGCTTGTCTTGGGCTCATTTGCAAAAGGTAATTCAACAGTAATAGATCCTATGGTTGTACTAAGAGGATCTTGAGCTGTTGTTGATGGAGAAATCTCAGTCACTTGGTCTTTCTTAGACGTCCACACCATCTTTGGAGTCTTGGACTTGACCTTCAAAACTTTAGAAGCTTTTGGAACTTCAGAAGTTTTGATGACTGAACCTTCAGAAGATTCTGCAAACACTACAGCAGACTTCAGTGCTTCGGAAGAACTCCTTTCTTCCGAGACCAAATATTCTTTCGAAGAGAATTTTCCACTTCCCTTCTTGTTAGATTTGGAACTTCCGAAGGAAACTGGTTTTCCTTCCGAAGCTTGAATCGTCTTAGAACTCTTTGAAGCCTTTGTTTTGGCCATATGGAAAGTACCTTTAGGATTGAAGGGACAATCCTTGGCAATGTGAGTGGTGCTGTCACACATAACAACATTCATCTTCTTCTTCACAAGAGCCTTTTCTTGAGAGTAAGACTGTCTTGGTCACTTCCCTTCTCCACCTTCATCTTTGCAGATGCTGAGACAGTCCTCTTGGGCTGAGGACTGTGCTTGGAGTTTGATGGTCCAGGCTGTGCAGCAGTGGTACACAGCAGATCAGTCTTCTTCTTGCTACTGAGATGAGTTGAACAAGAACCAGAACTCTTAGCAGAAGAGTTTTGGTTGATGTCTTCAGTCCCTACCACTTTAAACCCTGCAGAAATAAAAACTTGTTTCTGCTTAGAGTCAAAAGTAGCCTTGATCTCTTGATCCTTCCTTGCCTTTCTTTTGCTCTTTCTAATCAAGTTCTTTCTCATGGACTTGGTCATCACAGTCTTCAGTTTCTCCTCAGAAGGATAGTGGCCCTTCTTGGAATCCTCCTCTTCACTCTTTGTAGAGGGATTCTTCACTATCTCTTCTTCATTCTCCTTACTCATTGGAACTATGAGAGCAAGCTCATCTTCACAAGTTCCACACCTAGGAGATCTTACTGACAAGATTATGTGTGGAGGAGCTATCTCATTTGATCCCAGTCCCTGCCTGTTTTGATAGCACACTTTGTTGTGCAGGGATGAGGATATCATGTTATTGAAGGTCTCCTCTTCAAGAACACTCTTTTCTGCCCTGGCTTTGTTGATCACAAGCTCAGCCTAGCACTCAGTTAACTTGGTTATGAGATCTTTAATTTGAGTCCAAAAATCTGTGTGTTCATGTTTTAGAACTGAAATGGTTTTCTCTAAGTCCTCTATTTTCAGCTTATAATCATTTTCAGGCTTTCTAAAATTAGATTTTAAAATGTTTAAGGACTCAACATTAGATCTCAGTTCCAAGTTATAGGACCTGTACCTGTTAACTTTAGCAATGCATTCAGGAGTACAGAGATGTTCCAATACCTTGGCTTCATCATGATCTGCCATTAGTTCTTGGTTTGGAGAAGCATCTTCCACCTGAAAGCTCTAGTCAAAGCCTCCTTCTTCAACAACAACAGCAGCTTGCTGCTTTGACTTCTCATTATGGAGAGCTTTGTCATTGTAGTTGGTCTGAATTGTGTTTGGCAACCATTTGTTCTAGGTGCCTTACACTCTTTGGCAAAGTAGCCCATCAAGTTACATTTGTAACACTTGACTTTGCCTTTGTCCAGTCCAAACTTTCCACTAGTTGCATTACTTGGAAACTTCCTTCCAGTCCTCTTGTAGAACTTCTTGGCTCTGTGAGTGAGAAGAGCCATCTGCTGGACTATTTCCATATATTCCAGATCATCTGGATGGATACAATCCAGGTCTTCAAGAGTGAAAAAAGAGTTGCCACAGCTTTGATCAGAAGACACAAAAACTTGAGAAGAGCTTGTCTCTTGGAATGGGCTTCCTTGAGTGTAGTTCTCCTTTGGTGTCTCTGGGAAGGAGATGAAAGGACCCTTGGGTGAGTTGTAAAGGTAGCATAAGAGATGATGTTTGGGTTCTATGCTATCCCTTTCAACCACATGTAGGGTTGAACCCATCTGATTGTTAGAGTTTCCAGATGAACCTTGCATGTTCATCTCCATCTGGTAGCCATTGAGAATCCCATATAACTCTGTCAGAGTAAGAGTTTTGAGATTTTCAGCTCTCTTGATCACCACACAATAGTGTGTCCATTGCCTAGGAAGTAAGGACATGAACTTCCTTATAATGTCTATGTTTTCAAGAGAAACTCCTCCATCCACAAGGGTATCCACAATCTCAACATACCTGAAGTACTGCTGAGTCATGGTCTCACCTGTTTTGAAGGTGAAGTTTTCAAACTACTGCTTTAGGAGATCCTTCTTGTTCTTCTTGGCTTCAGAAGAACCCTCATACATCAGTTTCAGTGCATCCCACAACTACTTGGCTGTTTTGCACTTCTTGAAACCTCTGTACACAGAGTTTGGAAGGGCAGTTTGAAGAGCTGTCATGGCTTTTCTGTCTATCTCTACTCTCTTCCTATCTTCATCAGAGTATTTAGCCACATCTTTGGGGATCATACCAGCACCAGTAGCAGAAGGTGTGCTGGGTATGAAAGGTCCATTCTTAATAGACTCCCACATTCTTGAATCAAGAGACCTGATGAAACCTTCCATTCTTAACCACCAAGTGTCAAACTCATCAAGAGTGATCAGTGAGGACTTGTTCATGGTTCCAGTTTCCATATCAGTTTTGGAAATGGCTACCATATGAAAATTTTAGTATTTGTGTGTGTGAGGGATCTTAAGATGGTGAGATCTTATATCAAGAGCCTGGAATGCTCTGATACCAAATGCAGGAACGTTGAAAGGTATAAGTTACAACACAACAACACAAAGAGGAGATAAACTAAACTTAGATCAAACAGTAAACTGGATTAACCAAGTAGTGACACTAAGAACACAAGTAATATAAGAGACAGAACACAATGAACCCAAGTATTTGGTTTTCAAGAATGCAGCATATTGCCTTCTCTATGTTCTATTACAACTGTTACAAAAGCATATTTGAAAGATACAAGAACATGATATACTTTTATAACATCCTACAGCCAGCTATACTTTGAAAGCCAGCTGGATACAATTGACTAGACACACACAAAATCAATTGTATATGCGTATGCGTGTGCGTCTGCGTGTGCGTGTGCGTGTGCGTGTGCGTGTGCGTGTGCGTGTGCGTGTGCGTGTGCGTGGCGTGTGCGTGTGCGTGTGCGTGTGCGTGTGCGTGTGCGTGTGCGTGTGTGTGCGTGTGCGTGGCGTGTGCGTGTGCGTGTGCGTGTGCGTGTGCGTGTGCGTGTGCGTGTGCGTGTGCGTGTGCGTGTGCGTGTGCGTGTGCGTGTGCGTGTGCGTGTGCGTGTGCGTGTGCGTGTGCGTGTGCGTGTGCGTGTGCGTGTGCGTGTGCGTGTGCGTGTGCGTGCGTGTGCGTGTGCGTTGCGTGTGCGTGTGCGTGTGCGTGTGCGTGTGCGTGTGCGTGTGCGTGTGCGTGTGCGTGTGCGTGTGCGTGTGCGTGTGCGTGTGCGTGTGCGTGTGCGTGTGCGTGTGCGTTGCGTGTGCGTGTGCGTGTGCGTGTGCGTGTGCGTGTGCGTGGCGTGTGCGTGTGCGTGTGCGTCGTGTGCGTGTGCGTGTGCGTGTGCGTGTGCGTGTGCGTGTGCGTGTGCGTGTGCGTGTGCGTGTGCGTGTGCGTGTGCGTGTGCGTGTGCGTGTGCGTATGTATATGTGTATGTGCATGTGTATGTGTATATGTATATGTATAGATGGATAGCCTTGAGGGTGGGTTGGTGGAGTGAGCGACCTCTCAAGTCTCAATCTACTCAGAAGCTCGAAATTTAAAAAAAATTATATTAGATGTGTATGTATATATAATTTTAAAAACAACTAGTGACTATTAACAAATTAATTAACAAACCCGATAACAATGTATTTATCTTGATCTATTGTAACTTAGGGTCCGTTAAAATTTTAATTTGTTTAGTCGATCCACTACCATTTTTTCAATCTAAACTCAATTCAAAAATGGTAAGAGAGTCTTATGATCCAGTTAGGTAAGTAAATTAAATTATTGTGCTCTAATACTTTTGTTTATTGGTAAAATAACTATTGTCATATTATTTATTTTTTATATACGGGTTATTAACATTATATTATAGGGGCTTTTTTTTAGTCGTCCGTGAACTCTTGGGACCGGCATTGTATGTATACATCGTGTGTATTCTAGAGTTTCTTTGGCTTAGAACAAAATAAAACATAAAAATATGAGTTTTTGCCGTGTGTACCATAGAGTTTCTTTGGCTTTTACGATCACAAGATACTAGTAAAATCAACATGATAATCAACCGTGTATTACATGGTTTCCGTATCTTAGGCTTTTATCTGATTAAAAAAATTGTCTCAAGCCTGGTTTCATAGCAGTTATCAATTACCCATCGGGTTTGTTCAATTGTACGTATTAAATACTCTCGTCTATGTCCTATGCGATTAAAAATTACATATTTAGATGCATTATTCCTAATAACCCACCTTATACTCACCTAAAAAAGTTACCTTCAATGTTAGTTAGTAATTAAACTTAAAACAGCTGTAGAAGTTTAAAATTTCAAATTTTAGACTACTTTAATATACATATTTATCATATATTTTAATATAAAATAATATAATAATATGTTAGGTTATTAAATAGTATAATAATATGTAGGTTACAATACAAGCAAGATGAGTATAATACCATATCCATTCAAAACTCTAAAAACTTTAAAATTATCCGACTTGAATGATTCGCATCTACTATACTAAAATGAAAAAAAAGGTTATTTCAATTTGAAAACTTGAACATTTCCAACACATTAGATATCTTTGTAACATAAAACATTAAATTATAATTAATATAACATAAACGTGTTCTCACCGATAACATTAACTTTTCACAATATCACTTTCCTAGTGGTCACACCACCATGAACAAGTCAAGGTCCGCTTTGGCATCTCATAATCTTACAATAAATATGACCAAAAGGCCCTTATCCCATCTCAAATTTCGTTACAATACCACTATCCTCATTACACCCCTACCCCAGGTAATACCTACCCTGCCTAACACATTGACAAAGTCCACCAATAATGTAAATTTGCTGTACAACAAGGGCATAATAGTAAATAACACCCCTCACAATCAATCTCATACCTCGTCTATATATAATCTTTTGTCACCCTCCAAAGCATTTATTCATCAAATCAAAACATAAATTTTGAGATCAAATTCTTTAAAATAATGGAAGGATTGATCCCATTTTTGGTGCATGTTGTGAAGAAACAAAAGCCTCACAATAGTTACAGGTCGGCCTCCGTTGGGTCGACCCGTAGCTATCATGTCCTCGGAGCTGATGCAAAGGTGGACAGACCGGTCCACAGGCGCACTAGATCCGAGTTTAAACCGCCCACCGCTGAGTTTGTGGATCAGAGGTCGGGATTTGGGTGTTTGCCACAATCAAAGAGTTACAAGAGAAGTTCTACTGGTTTAACTCCAAACAAGTATCAAGTCTCCAAGTCCAAAAAGTAGTGGAATTGAAAGGTGTTTGATGAATTCTTTTGTTATTGTAAGATGTGATTTGTTTTAATTGTATAATTATGTATATATAATGATTGAATCAATGAACAGAATCAATAGTTTATCTTGTTTTGATCCATCAATTATATGGTTTATCATCGAGTTGACTGAATTATGGTAAGAAATACTAATATAAAACAGACCTTCAACTCAGATTTTAGATGGGTTTGTAGTTTCAAAATAGAATATTTGCACGACAATGTGTTTATTATATGTAGTGAAAGTAGTATACCAGTTCGTCAAGCTTCTTTATTTTACATGGTTGTTACAGAAACAAAAAAGTTTATTCTACTAGCCTGTTAGGTGATTTTTAATCTACAACAAGTGTGTCATCCGTCATAACAACCACGGTTGGTTTAGTCAAATTTAAAGATATCCGAGTATAATTTACCCTCTGATATGGCGAAGGATTATCTGGATTTAAAAGACAAGATTCGTGTTTCCTATTTCGGATTAACATGTATGAGAAATAGGATTTTATAATCAACACAAACGACTGAAGAAATTAATGGATAAGATGCAAATTAATGGATTTAGTGTAGAATACTAGTATGCTAAAGAAATTTAACAACAAAATGATCTGATATTCGATTATGGAGGAGTCAATACTATGGATTCTTTAACTTATTTAGCCGGCTTATAATTTTATAGTTATGGCATAGAAATAGTTAATTGTAAAATTCACAAATTTCACACGAAGAACCGATTAAACAGACTAAGGAAAGAGAAACTAGTCTTAAACAATGAGTCTGAATTGGAGTTGAGGTGGACTGGTGGTAGAAACATAAGTAAAAGAGCTAACAAATTAAGATAAGATAATTAACCATCAGATGTGAAATATATTAACTTAACACATATATTATATACACGAAAAAGAAACAATTAATGTCTATTAGCATGAAAGTCTACCCATGCGTATAATAAGAGTAAATAAGAAAACATGATGATGATGTGTTAATTTCATAATATGTTAACTAATGATGACTTGATATAGTTCATGATACAGGGTAAGACTTAAGTAGTGTTTGGTACGCAGGAATGAGGGACGTAATAAAATGAACCATTGAGGGTGAATGAATAAATACACGTTTGGTTGGTGGAGGTAATGGAATGAACCATTACGTAGTTGATTCCATTCCCTCAAATTCATTCCATCCACTCCCCCTTCTTTTTTGTCATTCCATACATTCTTCCATCATTAGTCACCAACACCACCCGCTACAACAACCACCACCGACCACCAAGATCACTCGTCACCAGCAACCACCACCGGCCACCATCGTGGTCGGCCACCACTACCCCGGGAACACTATTGTCGGACACTGCCATCGCCGCCGCCACCGGAAACCACTGAAGGCCACCACCACCGGCCATGGTCGGCGCCGTAAACCACTTTCGAAGGCCGCCGCCGCCGCCCGGAACCACCACCGCAAGAAACCACCTCCGAAGGCCACCACTGCCATCGCAAGAAACCACCTCCGAAGGCCACCACCGACATCGCAAGAAACCACCTAAGGCCACTGTTGCCTCTGGAAACCACCTCCGGCCACCACCACCATCGAAAACCACCGCCAGCCACCACCGTCGCCAGAAACCGCAGCCAGCCACCACTGTCGCCAGAAACCGCCGTCGTCGGCCAACACTGTTGCCGGAAACTGCCGCCAACGAAAACCACAACCAGCCACCACCACCACTGGAAACCACCGCCAGCCACCACCACCACTAGAAACCACCGTCGCCCACCACCGACACCGGAAACCACCGTCGGCCACCACCGCCACCGGAAACCACCGCCAACCACCATCGCCGCCTAAAACCACCGCCGCTTGAAACCACCGCCGCTTGAAACCACCGGCGGCCACCACCACCTCCGGAAACCACCGCCGGCCACTACCGCCGCCGGAAACAACCGCCGGCCACCACCGCCTTCAGAAACCACCACCGGCCACCATCGCCGCCAGAAACCACCTTCGGCCACCACCTCTGTTCGCCATCACCATCATAAAAACTTTTACACTTTATTGTTTCGATTTTTATACATAACAAATAAAACAAAAATATGATTCATTTATTACTAAAGAGCAACCAACGGAATAATGGAATGTAAT
Organism: Flaveria trinervia; assembly: GCA_025506515.1. Classification (NCBI taxonomy): domain Eukaryota; kingdom Viridiplantae; phylum Streptophyta; class Magnoliopsida; order Asterales; family Asteraceae; genus Flaveria; species Flaveria trinervia. The sequence continues at coordinate 154,807 of JACCIX010001078.1, read as the reverse complement.
GATTCATTTCATTCTCTTATCCATTCCATTCCCTTATTCATTCCATTCCTTCGCCCATTCCATTACCACATACCAAACATACCCTTAGATATGGTGTTTGTCGGCCTCGAAAGGCTTATCAAAACGTGATATGGGATACTTTGTAGATGAGAGGGATACTGCAGAAGTATATAGACCTCATCAGAAATATGTATGGTATAGCTGAGAATGAGTGTTTGATCCCTTGTAGGGGATGCAGACTTTTTCATGGTGAAGGCAGATCTTCGACAAGGATCTGCATTCACTTGTTTCTTGCAGGACCGTTGAAGGGTATGCACTTACAACACAACAACACAATGAGAAGAGTTGCAAAGAACACTTAACTGATCAAAACAGTAAAACTGGTTAACCACTTGTAATGATACTAAGAACATAAGTAAAAATGAGACAAAACAAGATAGCAAAACACACAAGGAGTTGGTTTTCAAGATTGCAATATATTGTTTTTCTCCAGTTATATTACAAGTGTTCCAAAGCATATTCAGAAAGTTACAAGTACTTGAGATACATATACTACATCCTACAGCCGGCTATACTTTAAACGCCAGCTGGATACAATTGACTAGACACAAACAAAATCAATTGTAGAGTCAAAAGGCAGATTGTCTTTTGACTAGTGACTATGACATGTCATAGCTCACATCCTAATATATTACAAAAAGGATAAAGTACATGAAGTAGAAAGTTATAGACTCAAGACCTCAATGTACAGTTATTAAAAGCATGGACCTTTTCACCAACTTATGTAAGTTGGTGACTTTACAGAGTTGCGGCGGAAAGGGGTCCAGCTTTATGTAAAGTACATCAGATAAATCATGTATTAAAAGTCTTCGGAAGAAATCTGTCTTCTAGTGTTGGCTTCGGAAAACTTTGTCTCTAAAGCTTCGGAAGACTTTATCTTTGGCTTCGGAAGATATTGGCTTCGGAAGATATTGGTCTTGCTTCAGAAGATTTCACACTTAGAATATTTCTGTTGTTGGTGTGAAACTTTCGAAGCATTCTTCTTCAATGCACTTGTGCATGCATGTAGGAGACTTTGAGTGTTTGAGTTGCATCAGCCTTTACATTCAATCCTTACATTTCTTTTTGCAGTGGTCTTGGTTGAGTGGTCCAATTAGATTCAGAAAGCCATACCATAGTGCATTCTTTTCACAAACTATATTGTGTTGGTGGCGGAAGACAAACATGATCAAAGAAATGATTAAAAGAAAGGAAAGTGGCCTTAGAGCGTAACAAATTACGCATTATTAGGCCGAAAACAGAGTACCTCCACTGTAACTTTAGTGAGAAAGCGGTAAGAACAATGACCAGATTACTATTAGGGGACAAGTGGTACAACAGACAAACAAGTTTAAGTATCTCGGATCTTTTATTCATAGCGAGGAAACAGTGATTGTGATGTAGATCATCTTGTGCAAGTGTATAGTAGGCTCAAGCGTTATGTGTGCTAGGAGATTCACGGAAAGATTAAAAAGGTAGTTCTATAGGGTTATAGTCTGACTAGCGAAGTTATACGGAGCTGATTGTTGGCCACTTAAGAAGACACAAGTTAGAAAGCTAAAGGTAGTGAAGATGAGCATGTTGAGTTGGATGTGCGGGCACACGAGGATGGAGCGAATAAGAAATGAAATTTTCAAAGCTAGGCTAGGTGTGTCATGCATTTTAGACTATATAAGGGAGGGGAGTAAGGTGGTTTGGACACATGCCAAAAGACGAATGTTAGAGCCGATACGGTGTGTAAATAACATAACAATGGAGGGAGAAGAAGCAGAGGTAGACCGAGGCTGACATGGGATGAATATATATTAAACATGATTTAATGAACCTATACATCTCTGATAACCTATCAGTGATAGGTCATCATGGAGATGTAGGATGAAGCGATATATTTTTAAAGGAATGTATATCCTTTGCCTATGTTCTCCTAGTTCAGGTCTAGGGTACATAAAATGCCTTTAGTCCATAGGTGTATATGTTTGTTGCTACTTAGGTGCATTTTTAATCTTAGAAAGATGAAGCTAGGTGCCTTGTTGTAGGCTATGTAGGAAAGGGTCTTTGAATTATTTTATAAGATTAAGGGAATAAGGGTTTGGGCCTTGCGGGGTTAGGGGTGGGGGTAACTATGTGTCCTTAGTAGTAGCACGTGCCTTCACTTTTTTAGTTACACCTTTAGTTTAAGCATAGTTTTTATATGTTCATAGTATGGGTATCTTAGTTTAAGTATCTTTTCTGTGTTTCTGTTTTTGTTGTTTTTAGCTTAATTGTATATACTTGCCATTTACCACTATTGATATGATACGTCATGTGTTTATCCTTAGCCCTCAGGTTAGAGATAAAACTTGCTCCATCTCATCCTTCTCAAATCCCATTATTTGATTAAAAATTTACTAAGTATGTTTGTTTGTGATGATTTTAATCTCAAACATAACCAAAATAAAAAAAGAAATGTCATTAATTTTCTAGTTTAGTTGTAATAACAAAAAAAAAACTGAATAGGAAATGAGTAAAAGCGTAAGATTTATACAGATTTGCTTACTGAGGAGTGCTTATCTTTGCTTCATCTGTTGCTAGTTGTATTCTACTTGTAGACGTAGACAATGTAGTAAAATAGATAGGGATGATGTTGAAATTCAGAAGTTAAAAGACTTTCCTTGGAACCAGATTCTAGACTAATGATTTTGGTTTTCTGACTTTTTATTTATTTATTGAGTAAATTATTAATATTATTTTTTAAGTACTATTAAAATTATTGGTATTATCTTTAAATTTTAATAAGTAAACTAAATGTTTTTTATTTAAAAATTTATTATGTTTTTTGTACTTTACACTAAGTTAACGTTTTTTCTGATAAGTTTCTACTAAATAACTTTTGTTGCCTTTACTCTTTAAGAGCAAAAGTAAATTATACTTTTCTTCTTCCTCTTTTTAAATTCTTCACATGTTTATACAAACTTACTTTTAAATATTAGAGTACATTATTATTTGCATCACTGACGTTTGTTTATTTTAATTATTTGCATCCCTATGGTTTTAAAATTGTCATCCGACTCCCAATGTTTCATGTTATCTTCATTTGAGTACATGTTGTTTTATTTTTATTTTCATTTGAGTACAGATGACTAACACCGTTAGTTTTCCTGTTAAAATTATTGTTAAAAGACTAAACTACCATTCATCACCACCATGACAACTAACCATCACTACTTTCACAGACCTCATCACCACCACCGCAGCCCCATCACCACCACCGTAGCGACATCACCACCACCACACAGCCCCATCACCACCACTGTAGCCCCCATCACCACCACCGCAGCCCCATCACCACCACCGCAGCCCCATCACCACCACCGCAGCCCCATCACCACCACCGCAGCCCCATCACCACCACATAAAAATATCATCACAAACCAAAATGCATTGTAAACTTGTACTCTTGTATTGCATTAGTTTGTTGTACTATGCTAAAACCCCCCTGCCTAAAGATTTCTGCAACTTCCATTACAGATGAGCTAAACTTCTTCTCTTTCGTCTTAATTGTCAACAATGGAGTCTTTAAGGTTAGGAGAAGGTTAAAAGGACCCCCACACCCACCCCTCCCTTCACACCCCCAAGAGGGCATCACACCCACCCCCAAAATCATCCACATCCTCCGCAAGAAACACATTCAAAAAATCAACCGCTGCCGCCCATCTCCAACCGACCAAACCCCACAACAAGAACAAGAACAAGAAGCCCAATTTCAAACCTTTAACGATGAATTCAATCTTTCAACAGGGCAATCGTTAAGGCTGCTAAAGGTAAACAGGATGTGGTCGGAGACGGCGGTGCGGCTTCATCATCATTGGTGGGGAAGCCGTGGGAGAGGCTGGAGAGAGCTGAATTGAGGGAGTATGCGAGTGCTAATAAGGAGTTTGTGGGTGGAGAGGGTTTGAAGTATGAGCACTTGGAGGAGTTGAGTGAGTTTATTGAGAAGGAGCGTGATAAGTTTGAAGTACCGCCACTATTGTAGCCCCCATCACAACCACCCATCACCACCACCAAAACCCCTATCTCCACCACCATAGCCGATAATCACTACTAAATCTGCGATTTTTGCCAAAACACCCTTGGCCGCCACCGTGTTTCACCTACCACCACTAGATCTGCTTCTCTAGAACAATAATTTAACATCTTGGTGGTTGTGGTCTACCGATCACACATATACACAAAGAAAAGAAGAGAAGAAAAGAGACAGGGGTGGTTGTGGTTCTACTGGTCGTTGAGGCGCGATGGTGGTGCGGCGACAGCGGTGATGCAACGACGGTGGTGGTGCGGCAACCGCGGTGGTTGCGGTGGTAGTGGTGGTGGACATAAAGAGGGAGAAGAGAGAGAGACATAGAGAGAAAATGAAAGGGGTGGGGTGTGGATGAGGAGTATTAAATAAAGGTATTTTGTCATTTCATTAAACTTAACTGAAAAATCTAACGTCGTTAGTGTGTTGGACTCAAATGGAAATAAAAATGAAACATTGGGAGTCGAATGATAATTTTAAAACCATAAGGATGCAAATAGTTAAAATGAACAAACGTCAGGGATGCAAATGGTAATTTACTCTAAATATTATTGATCAAACATAACTTGTTATTGCATTAATTAATTATATATTTAGTAATTAATGAAATTTTTATTTGTAGTTAGCTTAAAAAGTTAATGAATTCTTTAAATTTTACAGGTTGCATTAAAAAGTGAATAACTAAATTGAACAAATAAAAATAAAAATATTATAACAAATGGAAGTTTTATAAATCGAATTATATTTTATAAAAAAATAAAAATAATTAATCAATAATATTTAAAATAAGTTTATATAAAAACGATGAGATTATAAAAATCAGAAAGAAGAAAAGTATAAATTACAGATTTGTTCCTTTAAAGAGTAATGCAAAAAGGTCTTTTAGTAGAAACTTAATTGAAAAAATTAACCTCAAGTAGTGTAAAGGACAGAAAACGTAACCAATTTCCAAATAAAAGACACTTAGTGTACTTATCAAAGTTTAAGAAAGAAATTCGTAATTCTAGCAATACTTAAAGGACGATATTCATAATTTCTCTTATTTATTTATTTTTTGGGAATTGAAGTGTTTTGAAGCATAAAGGGAATTTACTTATCACAACAAAACTATTATTTGAATTTACTTAGTGAACCGGGTTTGATTGAAGCAAAGATATGTGATGCCCTAGTGATATCAAACATGATTTGAGAGCTAATGAAGGGGATCCCTTGAAAATCCTTTATAGGATTGTTGGGAATTTAAATTATCTCCTATCACATACCCGAATGTTATCTTCTCTATAAGCATGGTAAGTCTGTCTTTTTCGAGGATCTCATAATGAGATGCAGTTAAGCATATTCTAAAATACCTAAAGGGGACATCAGATCTTTGCAAACTGTATTATAATCATGGACATCATATTATAAAAGTGTTACATATACTTTTTACAATAGAGATACTACAAGCAGACGATCAACTACAGCGTAGAGTGCACAAACTGGGTTTGAAAATGAAACTGGTGGTTTGATCAGGTTTTGGGTCGGGTCTAACCCCGGTTCAAGCAATGGAGAACCCTACCCAATGGAATCCAAGGGGGGTCGGGTCTTAAATTGGGTTCAAACTAGGTTGTTTTCTAAATAAATTTTTTTATCTATTACAAAAAATATTATTACATAATTAAATCCATTAAACAAATACATAATTTATTTAAAACTAATTTAAAATTAAACAACTAATACATTAATACCTTAAAACAATATAAATAGAGCGTTAATGCGTAGCCTCATTCCACTACCCTATGAAAAGGTTACGAAATCACTTAGCTCAACACTAGGAGAGTCAAATGGAACCCCATACCTACAAGATGAACCATTATTTGCTAAAGCAAGAATTAGTTTTTCACCGTTGATAGACTACTTAAGATTCAATTCACAATACCTACTTAGTTTCATAACTCGTTGTCTTTATCAGTCAACTAAGTAGGGCCTAAGGCCTTCTATGAATCCATAGTCTGAGAGAGCCAACCTATACTATTACTAGGCATCCTTGGGAGAAACTCATCCGAAACTAAAGATAGAACGACCTTAATTCGTTTCATTCCTATTCTTCATTTCCCTCTTATCAAAAAAGGGAGATTCTACATATTTAGAATCTTTCTGCGGAGTGCTTTATTTACTATTTTTTGTACTTTTTTCTCTTTACCACTAAACAAATAAAACTAATACATTAATAACCTTATAAATTTTAGAATTTAATCGATGATTAAAACCTCTCAAATTGCTAATTTAGCAAATGGTCTTCTGTATCTTCTTTTGTATTCAACCCAAGATTTATAAAAAGGTTGCATTATTGTTACGATCTTCTAGAAAATCCATCTGTCTCCTGTAATTATTATGAATTTTTTAACAACTATCATTATTCTTGTCCATTTTCTTTCTTATTTCATCCTTTGTACGATACTAAATTATATAACTCATTTCATTGCCACATTTATCTTCAATGCAATCCCAGAAATCATCACCGTGTTCATCGGGTAGTCTTTGATGTGGATCGAACATGCACCCAAGAAGTTGTCAATGCGTACTCTTTGTTATCCTCCGCTAAACAGCTAACATTTTTCTTTTATAAAGATTGAAATTTTGTTGTAGAAAGATTGGATTTTTAATAGTGTAGAGAATGGTGTGATTTTTACTTGTATTTATAGTTAACACACCCGTTTGAATTTATAACAGTTAGAATCTATTATCGTTGAATTATAGACTTTGGAATTTATAGTCGTTTGACTTCCATAGCTTTTGTAGTTTAATTTTTATACTTTTATTAAATTAATTTAGTTACAAGATAATATACATTTATTTACTACAAATTCAACTTTATTGATTTAAATAAAACAAATCATAAAAACATAAATTGTTTAAATTAGTGTAGGAATTAAAATGCAATATAACTTATATTTAAAGTATTCATCTCCATCGTTGTTGTCAATGTGTTGTTTGTTCGTGTATTTCTTCTTCAGTTGGTATTTCGTCTTCAAGGATTTATTTATCATGTCCTTGTTTCGTCACGTCCAAATGGTCTTTTAAATAAATACACATATTTCTATTGCAGTTAGTCTTGTTCTCCTTATTGATAACACCATACCACTATTTGAAAACTCAAATTCTGAAGCTATCGTATAAGTTTGGACGGTTAGTAAATCACATAACATAATGGAAAGGATTGGAAATTGTGATTTATTTCCTTTCCACCAATCCAAAATATCAAACATTGCAAATCCCTCGGAGTCGTACTAGATAAAAAATCGGTGCGGTATGCCTTTTGAGCTCGCTACTTGGGGCAATAGCCCTTTCTAGTTTAGCATTTTTATTTCTTAAAGTATTCTGAATTAAGCATCAGGTTCCTACTTGAGCTAGACGAACTCAAATTCGATATGCTAATGACGGGTGGATGTTTGATGTTTTATCATATTTTAAAAAGTAAGCATTAGGCATATTTTGAAGACAAATATTCAAATGTTGTTTTGTATTAGTTGAAAAAAAATATTTTTTAATCATGTAAATTCAAATCATAGGTAATTTCGTCAGTTAAAATTTCCACTCTGGCCGACGACATATGTAAAAACAGAGAGTAGATCTAGTTTTAAAATTTTATTTTTCATGTGTCATCATTGTTGAAAACATGTTATTTTATCTTAACACATTCCCAAGTCTCTCAAATGGAAACATAACAATCTGATCAAACGTCGCAAGACTGTGATGAAATATTTGAAGGGTTTCTTTTTGTCCCGTAACATTATGAAATATTTTTGAAGTTGAATTCCATTTAGTATATCATAATTGGGTCCTAAACAAATGAAATTCATATCGTGACACATTTTCCTATAATTTAAGTATCATTTTCTACTAGTTTTTAAAATGTAACATAACACATTATTAAAAGAAATTTTAAATTCATCAGCTTACAAAAGCCAAGCCCATTTTGCACAACTATATTAATAACATGTGTAGCGCATTATGAATGAAAAAAGAGATCACAAATCTATTTATATTTTTAATTTTAGTTTAATTATTTAACAGTGATTGTACTGTTTTAGGCGTTATTATGAGAAAATTTTGTTTTTAATTTATAAGATTTTATTACATAATCTAAAATTTGAAATAAATGTTCACCAATATACAAATATGCAAATGCAAATATGCAAATAATTCAAATGCGACACACGTTTCACCTTCCGCCACGTACTTGAATCTATCGCAAAGGTACAATTACAGTAAATTGTATGGAGGCGACCAAACATCGGTAGTTAAGTTCACATCGATTTCTAAATTTTCAAATAACATTTTCGATCATTTTTTCGTCTTTTCAATATTTCAAACAATCACGTCTAACTGTAATGCAACTTACGATGAGTGTAACGCAATTTGAGAGTTTTATTGAATCAATCTTGTCAACCAAGGGTTGTCGAAATGGTTGAACGACAAGCTTTCTTAGATTACGAACTTTGTTACTTATTCCCAAACCATATTTACGTCGAAGTTTCATATACCACCATCAGTTCCAACGTTGTTTGGCCTTGAGCCCGATGTGCTTTTCGCGACTTGCGATATCTTGTTACATGATTTCTTTAAGTCGTGTTTGAATTTAGCTTGAATAACATACCACAAGCCTTGCATCAAGCGTTGTGTTGACCATTGGACATTTCACATAAATCAAAATTGCACCAAAACTCCTTGTTTCTTGTTGTTGCATTGGTTTTAAATTGCGCTCATATTGCGCGATGTGCTTGATGCGCCACTCTTAGTTGAACGCCACACTTGTTGCGTTGCGTTTACATAATGCGCCCTTGATGCGCTGCATTTCGCAAAATGCGTGTTATCACAATATTCTGCATTGTTAATTACTGGGTTGAAGTTTTTTACGGGCCAACTTTTCTTATTATATAGAAATAGGTTTTCTTATTATATAAAAATGAGTCTATACTTTATAGTACTGTACGGTTGTACTACTATCGGTACTTATAGGAAAAAAACAAGGGACTATCAAATTAAACATTTGACCAAACAAAATTACCAAAATAACAGTTGACCATATAAAATACAAAAAAGGACCATTCAGTTTGACCCCTCGCCAAGGGCGAGGGAACCCCATATTCCCTCGCCCACGTGTCCTCGTCCACGTATAACTATCTCGCCCATGTGGAAAATGGGTAAAAAATATCTGGTCAGCGAGGGGTACAACAAACGAGGCGAGGGATTTGACCCACCCCTCGCTGAGTCAGCAAGGGGCACAACACACAAGGCGAGGGGTGCATTTATCGAGGCGAGGGATGTGACATACCCCTCGTTGAGTTAGCGAAGGTCCTTCAACCGAGGCGAGGGATTTGACCCTTCCCTCGCCCACGTCAGCAAGGATGTGCCACATCAACGAGGTGTCCTTTTTTTTTTATAAAAATCATTATTTTTTTGTTTTCATAATTCATATTTTTACTTAACATCACTATAACTCTCGTCATCCACAGGAATATTGTTTAAATTAGAAATAAACTTTTTAGTGACGAATAACGTAAAAATTTCGTTTTGACCATTAAAAACAACATTAATAAAATATAGTAAATCTTTATCATTAGAAATATCGATAAAATAAATATACGTAGACATTTTATACAATAATCGTATATAACTTTGAATTCTCAGTTTTGAAGAAATCATATACTTTAATTCATCAAACGTTATGTTAGTAGATAAACTAAGAACATGTCTAACACATTTACCTTTTAATGGCAGATATTCTTCGACACCGTTTACAAAATGTCATTTATCACTACTGCATAGTATGATATTAACTGACATTTTTTAAAATTTTAGAGAATTTTAAGAAGGTTTTGAGAGAATGTAAGATTTGTTAAGGGTTAATGTGTATTATATAGAGGAAAATAAAATTAGATTAAATTTTAAGTATTAAAAAAAATAAATATTAAATATCTATAAATATTAAAAATATCTCGATTTTTAAGAAAATATGAGCGAGGAGGGGCATTTTGGTAATTTCAGGCGAGGGAAACTCATAATCCCTCGCCACGTGAACGAAGGAATTGTCAACACATATCATCAATTGGCGAGGGATGCCATGTGGGCGAGGGATTATGGTTTTCTCTCGCCAAGTCAGCGAGGGATTCCACTATTCCCTCGTCACGTCAGCGAGGGATGCCACGTGACGCATACCGATTGGTTTATTTAAAAAAAAAATCAATTTTGACTGGTTATTTTAATAATTTACTTTGGTTAAATGTTTAATTTGGTAAGTTTCCCAAAAAAATTATGAAAAAGTCATCTTGGAACTTGTTTCAAAAGGAAGGTTCAAAAATCAAAATTACAAACCGATCAAAGCTCCCCATTACTCCAAGAAATAGTTGAAAATCAGAGCACTCAAGACTACAAATCGATCAAAAGCTCCTTTTTAGCTCAAAAATCAGTTTCGGTTCTTCATAAGCAATGATTAACGGCTCAGCAACTTCAAAATCAGAAGTTTAGAATCAAAATTCGAGTTGCTGTTAATCAGGTATCGTTTCTATTGTTTCTTTTTCAAGCTCATTTTCATGTTGTTCATCTATGTTTCAGTTGTTGACTCTTTATTAGCCGATCTATTTGTTGTTTATTCTTTAAGTTGTTGTTCATAACCTGCTATTAGTCAGGTACCTGTTTTTGTTTTTTTTTCAAGTTTATTTTTTATGTTGTTCAATCATGTTTCAGTTGTTGAGTCTTTATTACCTGGTTCATTTGTTGTTTATTATTTAAGTTGTTGTTCAGAACCTGCTTTTAATCAGATACGTATTTTATGTTTTTCCTTTTTCAAGTCTGTTAAGTTTTTATTACCTGGTACTTTTGTTGACTATTCTTTATTTTTTCAGTTTTTTGTTCAGTTTTATTACTGTTGTAAAATGTTTCGGTTCAGTGTTCGACTGTTATTCTTTAACCGATTGATTATTCATGTTTTTGTTGTTGAAAACTTATTTTTCTGGTGTTCATAACCTATTTATTCATTTTTCTATTATTCATAACCTGTTGTTTCCATTATTCATTTCCTGTTGAAGGTCACATTTCAAAAGTCACAATGGCTTCGGGTTCAAATGTGAACACTTCTACACCCATATCATCAGGCGCCCCGGCTAGAAAATATGAAACCCAAGACCCTAATATTCGCAATAATATTACATGTAATTTTTGTGGGAAAGTGTGCATGCGGGAATTTCACGATTGAAACAATATTTTGTTGGAGGTTATAAGGATGTAACTAATTGCTCAAAATGTACGCCGCATGTACAGGAGGAGATAAGAACATACACGGAGAAGAAAGAAATGTCAAATGTCGAAAATATAATTAACTCCACAATTCAATTTGATGACTATGACCTTGATGACGAGAAAGATTGTGAAGAAGTTGACGTTAGTAATGTGTCTCAACGAAAAAAACAAGGGTAAAAGGTCTGATAGATATGTTCTTTAATCAACTTAGGAAGAATACAAGTGGAAGTGGAAGTGGAAGTGAACACAGCATCAGTGAAGTTTGTCACAAGGAGCTACGAGAGAAAGCATGTAGAGATGTAGCTAGATGGTTTTATGATGTGGGCATATCATTCCATGCGGCAACCTATGATAGCTTCAAAACTATGATTGAATCTATTGGACAATTGGTCCCTATTTAAAACCACCAAGCATGTATGAGTTAAGTGTTCCTTTACTTGTTCAGAAAGTCAAAGATGTTGACAACCAAATTGATGAGCACAAGAAAGAGTGGACAAGCAAGGGGTGCTCAATTCTATCCGATGCATGGCGAGACTCGATTGTCTAAAAAGATATACTTAACTTCATGGCAATGTTGTGAAAATCGCTAAGCCCTAGTCAGACGACGAGATAAGGACTAGCGATTAATCAAGAGTAATCGAGATTAATCGGATTAAGATTTTATATTTTTTAGTTTTATATATAAATACACACATTTTCATATGTAAAATTTTTAAAAAAGATACGTTTTATATATAAATACACATATTTTGCCTAAATTTTCAGGTTTAAGCCAAAATTTTCAATTTTTGGCCTAATTTTTTGACCTTTGCCGAAAGGTCGTCGGAACCTCGCTGGAACCCTGCCGGAATTTTGCCAGAATTACAAGTTTTTGGCCGATTAAGACCGCCTAGGTCTGATTTTGACCTTCGTTGACCGCCTAGCAATTAATCGGCCGATTAGCCAAAAAATCCTAGGAGAGGGGCCGATTTCCGATTAATCGTTGATTAATCAACTATTAATCCTGATTTTTGCAACATTGCTTTATGGTCAACTCACCAAAGGGTTCGGTGTTTCTAAAATCTCTTGATGTTTCAAGTGTGTCTAAAGATGCATCTTTCTTATGTAGGGTTCTTCATGCAATGGTGGAGGAAGTTGGAGAGGGAAATGTGGTCCAAATTGTAACGGATAATGCGTTGGCTTTCTCGTTGTTGGCTTGTTGGTAGAATCCTCACAACGGTAGCTTCACTTGAGGATGCACCGTTGAAACGAATGATTTGGAAGACATATCAAAAGATAAAAGACTAGAAAGTAGAGAGTAGAGAGCTTGTATGAAACGGTTTAGACCCGGGTTTAAATGGTTTGGACCCTGCAAGTTGAAACGGGTTAGACCCAAGTTGAGTGACCACTAGGTTGAACCCGGGTTGGGTAATTAGGTCAGGTTGGGAACCAGGTTTTTATGTGTACCTCTACATCAAATATTGTGGTCTTGTTGAAGAAAGTCTTGTGTCATGGAAAAGCAAGAAACATGTAGTAACAATTCAAGTCACGAAATCTAAATATCATGCCTTGTGCTAGGTATTCTTTGCTTAGTGAGATTGGATTTGCTCAAACCAAGCCAATAAACTTTAATCTGACAATGAGGCTACTATTTATATTGTTAATAATCGACTTTTCACAAAATAATTAAACACATGAAGTTGATTGTCATTTCAATCGAAATAAAACTTGAAGATAGAACAATTCAACAACTCATGTCAAAAGTCGGAATAACTAGATGACATCTTCACTAAAGCGATGCAAAAACTAGACATACAGTATTTGATATATATGGGGTTACTATACAAAGTGTCTTTTTTTGTATGAAGCGTACGAATTTTCTGGTCGAATTATCACGCAAAAAAAAACAATAATAATCACGCAAGAACAAAGTAATAATTACGCAAGACAAATTACATTTGTGTGGAATTATCACAAAGAGATAGAATTACCACACAAGAATACTTTCTTGCGTAATATTCTACTTTTGCGTGATAATTTCATCTTTGGATAATTAATTCTTACACTTTGTACCATAACCTTTCTCTTGATATATATGCTCCAGCTTGAAGGGGAGTGTTAGATAACATAAGATAAAAGTTCCATGCGAGCATACAAGTGGTGAAGTTGCCTAATTGTCAATATAAGATAGGCAACCAGGCTAGATTAGCTTTCTCTCCATATATGGCATGTAGATAACATGTTTACAATTGAGATATATGAAATAAAATCTTCTTTGCTTATATTCAGTTTCAGTCATTTGCTTTTACACCTATTACTTGACCCATATATATTGTAACATTTAAGGTTGTTTCTTGTAACCTTACAGCGTCAAGCTCGCGTCTATTCTCGTACTCTCCTAGTACTCATATTCCTTTAAAAAGAATCTGGTAATACTGTCAATGAATTACTTTTTATTATTTATATTCTATCTAAAATGCAATAAAAAAGGTTTAACATCAACTTGCTGCAACCTCCCCTGCTCTGTTGAAATGAAAGCAAGCAGCATATGTCAATTGGAGGCCATAATAAAGCAATTGAAAAGAACAAGGGAAGGTGCAGGTCGATGAATACTGTATTATAAAACAAGAACGATTCGAAGATATTATTCTTGGCTGCATCAATCTCCCATATTCATATGTATCAAACTTTCAGCCTAAACAACTTGAAAATATGACAGAATTTATTGAGCTTCAAATCAGAAAAGTATATATATTTTATAAATAAATGGAATTCAAAGACCCTACAATCATCTAAACAAAAGAAATTAATTGTTGTAAGAAAACATATTCTATCTACTTAAAAAAGATTTAGAACTTGATACCTTCATCAAAGGGGGAATTCCTCATTGGTTGGCATTCTAACAGGTCCCTTGACCCTCCTCGATTTCTTCAAAAATAGATCAGCTGTGACCAAACCCTAAAACAATAGAAACCGAATCAGACAGAAAAATTCGATTAGCACTTAGAAGCAGAAGCAGCTTTGACCAAAGCCTTTTCCAACCAAGCATAAAAAATGAATCTTGAATTCCAATTCCGTCTCATATATCAAGGCCCGTTGATTTTTACTCGAACCCAATTGGGTGGTGAATTAACTATAAAAATGGTAAAATAAAAATTGTATAATTGTAATTCTATAATAAACTGAGACCAGAGAGAACGACCAACCTGCTCTAAGCGCAGCGAAAACTTGCCAGCTTGAAGTTAGAAGACTTGCAATCATGTGTTAAAAGAATATGTAGCAGGGCAACTTCCCAAAACACTTATACATACAACATGAAGATTGCACTTGGATATTACCAATAATCACCACAAGAACATACACCATCTTTAAAATTATGAAACCGATTAGAATCCCTCACAATAATTTCCCTCTCAGTGATTCTAGATATGTACTTGGTGGCAGCATGACAATCCCCACATACTCGCAATTCTTAAATATTCTAATAGGCGTTTGTGCAGGAGTATTAATAATTCCATATGCAATTGCCAATCTCTCACTATGGCTTGTAAGAATATGCTGCTTTTCATCCTCCTCAACATCCTGCAACACAAAACTATAATCGGGAATATACCCAAGAATCTTCATTTTTGCCGTTAAATATTCCAACTCTTCGTATATTTGATCACATTGGGGATGTGATTGATTCCCAGTGTAAAAGACCTCCATTTTATTGTTTAATTCAATGGAGCTCCAGCCTGGCGTCTTCTTTAATCCCTTACTGGTAGCCAATGATCTCACTGTGTTCACACCATCCCACTTACCAGCATTCGCGTATATATTCGACAATAAGACGTAATATCCAACATTATTCGGATCGACTTCTAATAATTTATCTGAAGCCACCTTACCCAAATCAGCATTTCCATGAATCCTACAAGCACCCAAAAGGGCACCCCAAACCGAAGCATCAGGCTGTAAAGGCATATTATTTATAAAATTATATGCCTTTTCTAGTTGTCCAGCCCGACCCAACAAATCAACCAAGCACCCATAGTGCTTTAAGCTCGGTTTGATCCCATAGTCATCTTGCATCACATTAAAGCACCACTCACCTTGCTCAACTAAACCCGAATGGCTACATGCTGATAATAAGGAAATAAAAGTTATAGTGTCAGGCTGAACCCCATCATCGAGCATATTTCTAAATAGCTTTAAAGATGTTTCTCCGTGTCCGTGTATACCAAGACATGATATCACAGCATTCCATGGGACTGAACTCGTTTTCGGCACTTCATAGAATAACTTCATTGTATCTTCCACTTCCCCACATTTTCCATAAAGATCAATTAGGCAT
Organism: Flaveria trinervia; assembly: GCA_025506515.1. Taxonomy (NCBI): domain Eukaryota; kingdom Viridiplantae; phylum Streptophyta; class Magnoliopsida; order Asterales; family Asteraceae; genus Flaveria; species Flaveria trinervia. The sequence goes on along the minus strand of JACCIX010001078.1, from coordinate 139,118 downwards.
GTTCCAATGAAGACATCCAAAAGTAGACCCATTTTCAAGACCCGCCCGTGGGTTGTTGTCCCTTCTTTTAGGGCTCCAACATGAGCATACGCCGGTATGATGCTAGCCCAAGTTCCTTGGTTAGGTGTGACATATTCGGTTTCTAACATCATATGGTACACTTCAATGGCTTCATTTGCAAGACCATTTTGACCGTACCCTGTAATCATTGTGTTCCATGAAACTACATCTTTAAGAGAGATCTTATCAAACAATTTGCGTGCAGAATCAACGTCTCCCAGTTTTGCATACATGTCAACCACTGCATTCCCAATTATTACATCCTTTTCAAACCAACTTCTCCTTAGTATGAAACCATGGACACATCTACTGCTTTGAGAATCACGAGACTGAGCAATACTCGAGGCAACACTTACTAAAGTTAACAAATCAGGCATAAATCCATTCTTTTGCATCTTGTGAAAGAAGTAAAGTGCAAGATCTGGATTATTGTTCTGCTCATAAGCAGCAATTATTGAATTCCATGATATCAAATCTCTCGTCACCAAACTATCAAAAACTTTCTTTGCATGATTTACTTCACCAAATTTTGCATAAAAGTTGATGAAAGCATTGCCAACAAACAAATCATGTTCCAATCCATGTTTAATTACATACAAATGTGTTAATTTTCCTTGCACCATGTCATCCATTTGTGCACAAACAGGAAGAATAGTGGATACGGTTACAGAATCCATTTTAATCCCTTCAATTCTCATCTCTTCCAAGACCTCCAATGCCTTTTCACCTTTTCCATTCTGACAAAATCCTGATATTATAGCATTCCAACAACCCATATCTCGAAAGGGCATATTTTCAAATATTAGGTAAGCAGCGTCAAACAAACCAAAACGACAGTACATATGCACCAAAGAAGCAGCCACAAATACATCCCATTCTAAACCTGTTTTTAAAATCAACGAATGTATTCTACTCCCATCATTTAAATTCCGACATGCTTTTAGTACAGGTGGAAAAGTATAAAAATCAGGCTTAACTTCACACTTCAGCATTTTGTATAAGCAATTTACAGCATCACTAGGAACGCCATTGCGGACATAAGCAGATATAATAGAATTCCAGGTGTAAACATCTTTTTCTGAAATTTGATCAAAAGTTTGTTGACATAAAGTGATATTACCAAGATTGGAATAAAGATTGAGAAGTCTGGTAGAAATGAATAAGCTTTGGACCTTCCCCAACACAATAAGTAATGCATGAACGCGTTTAGCGAGGAGGGTACTCGTGCTTGAGTGAAATAGAAGGTCGATATCAATCTCCCGCTCATTGCTCCCACTTTCATTTAATGGTGTTTGAATAAAATTTGGAATAGTGGAATATGATGCATGAAGACACCGACTAGAACAAAAAGGTTTTGGAAAATAGTTACTTATGCCATTTTGCAGCGATCTGGAAGAGAAAACACAACAAATCAAGTCAGCCAACATTAATCTGCAGCAACTATGAAGAAAATACTCCAACTAAGAACTATAAAGAAGGTTGCAGAAAAAACATAAGCAATGATAGTGTTGTACAGAGACTAGTTCTTTGACAATGAATTGAAAGTGCCAAAAGAAAACTGAATACAATATTTTTTAATTTGAGGAACCAAGAATAGATCTTTATAATGCGAATCATACAGATTAGAATATAATAATAATAAGATAAGATCATGATAGGTGGCAAGAACAACAGTCTTACCTACCTCCAATAAGAAGCCTGAGCATTGGAGGAACGGCTTCTGGCACTATACAGAGTTCAACTCTTTAACACATATCAGTGATGATACAAAGCTGCCAGTTCAAACAAGTAAAAAGACCTCATGTTATTTTTCTGCTTGGATACTGCTAACATGATTTCTAGAACTTTATATATGAGGACGTATTTTAAAAACCCTGTATCGAGCGAAAGTGCTAAACTGAAAATTGACACAAGTTCTCCTAATAAGGCCGCTAGAATTAAAATCTTATTAAAACTGTTTGTTTCTCATTCTTACCTTCAAACAAGACATAATTAAGAGCTAAAATATTGCACAATAATCCACCAAAAATTGGCATAACTCTCAAAATATTGCAACTACAAAAGCAACAAACATTGATTATATACACAATGTAAAAGGGGGTATCAAAAATTCGATACAATCAATCTACAATTTAACCAAATAATGAACTAATGATGCAATGATTCAATTTGAAATCAAGAGATCATACATAATTCCTTTACAAGCTATATTCAACTTTTATTAAAACTAAAAACCTATATGCATCAATCACTACCATTAGACTCCAATTACAAAAACTCATAATAACATAGCAATAAAGATGTAACCTTTGGTCCCAAACAAGTTAAATTCGAGGCAACCAACTTCCAGGAAAAAATAAACCAGTTGTTGGCAAACCCTAATAGCAAAAAGAGGCAAAAACTTTACAAAATCAAATTCAAGTAGGCATACGGCTTAAAATCCTAAACCCACGCTAATAATAAACCCTACAAATATTGATTCAAAGCAACTGAAATACATTGACCAGAGAGTTAATACTTATATAAATAAATAAAAAATCTTAGAACAAAATCTTTGGCCAATTCATTGATTCAAAACTAAACTTGGAGTTTTCAAAATTGTTACCTTACACTTACAGCAGCAACAAAATCTTAGAACTAGTGGCTCTTCGAGCAGCAGAAGAGTAGAATACGAGAAAAAAGTTTTAAGTTACCCCAAATGTTTCTATTCTAACCCTCCATGTTTTCATAGATGACAAAAGTTGTTTACCCTTCAAAATCAGAAAACAGGAAAAAAAAATACCACGATGAAAAAAAATACAACGATGAAAAAAAATACAACGATGAAAAAAAATACAACGATGAAAAAAAATACAACGATGAAAAAAAATACAACGATGAAAAAAAATACAACGATGAAAAAAAATACAACGATGAAAAAAAATACAACGATGAAAAAAAAAACAACGATGAAAAAAAATACAACGATGAACGGGGGCATTCGAGAATCGAACTCGGGACCTCTCGCACCCGAAGCGAGAATCATACCACTAGACCAAATGCCCTTACTTATTTTTACGATTTTTGAAATGATATTTGACAGAAGACTATAGGGACCAATTTTTCTTCAAACAGGTTTTGTTTTTATTTAAACACTTTCATTTGAGTGTTTTTCAAGAGCATCTTCTTGAATAGTAAACAAAATTACATTTCAAATCGATGGACATTTAAATGCGAGTCTTCGAGGAAAAAATCAGATATGTTGTGAAGCTATGTTTACTCACTTTAATTTGAGTTTTTTTTTATTTCTTAATATTTGATATTTGTTTCCATAGGTACTTTTAAAATAGGAATATTTGTTCCACAGAATGTTCTTGTGAATTATGATTAATACCAGGTATATAAGTAATGATTACAAATCCAAGGTTAATCGTACTCTGCTAACTTTAAGCAAGAAACCATTTCGGATTAATTTGTTGGACATTGTTGCACGAATGAATTCAGTTATGTATTACTAGAAACAAATGACTGCAATAAAGTAACGGGCAAAAAGTTGCATCGCAATTCTATTTCGGATAGCAATATCATAGTAAATACAAAATTTTAAGACTTTGATACTTACAAGTTATTATTGTTAGCAATTTTAATGTTATCAAATAATTTTAATGTTATCAAATAATTTTAATGTTATTGGATTTAACTTAAAGATATGATAAATTATGTTAATGATGAAACGGATTACATGACGCACAAGTACAAGCGTTACACTAATATAAATTGTTGTATATGGAATTAATTATTCGGGTTTATTTCGTTATTATTTGGTTTGGTTACCGGACCACATTGTTGGCTTATTTAATATGAAGGTTTTCTTGGTTAGTAATTATGGGTTTTGTTAGTGGATTGTGAAAGGCTACAAAAGTAGTAGCACATACCTATACCTATTAACAATATATACACAAAATAGTAGTTTTATTATTGTGACAAATTTATTGATAATATTAATATGATTATTAATATATAGTCAATAAATGAATGTGTTAAATAAAAATTAATATGGTTAATGACATTAGAAACTAATAGTGTGGAAAGTTGTCCTATATTAGAGAAAACAAATAATATAAAATAGTTTATATTCTATAACCTATTGTCTATATTGTTTCCTAAGGTTTTATATTAAGTGGATTCGCAAAGACTGCGAAGCACCCTTACCTCACACACGTGCGCGCGCGCGGCGTGGGCATGTGGACGCAATGTGACGCTTTGATGGCGCACTGACCTTGATACACGGTAAGAGCTGTGACTCATAACAGCTTCCATTACACATTAACTGAAACCGACTGTTAATGACGAATTAAATGAACAGTTACGATTTTGGATTAATAGTTGGGTGTTTGTTATGGTTCGAATTCCATTATAAATACCGAGTGTAGCTCAGAAGAAATACACACACCAACACAACTCGAAACCTGCAGCAAAACAGGTTCTCTAATCATCCTCAATCTCTCTGGTTTCTCTTTTATAAACAAGTTCGGGTTCTAGATCAATCCCGGCAGTACAAATTGCTCCGGCTGTTGTACACTAGGAAACAAAATGAGTTCTCCTGGGAGGCTTGAAATTTGTTTTAAGGGACTCGTGTTGAACATGATCCTCAGCTTTTACATTTATGTTCATCTATTTCTGTAACTTTACCATTGTAAAAGAAATTTGCAATCGCTTATTTATGTTCATTTGTATTAAATATATTAATAAAAATTGTTTGAAGTTTTATTTTATGTGAACGGTTCCTACAAACTTAAAACAAATTTTAAAAACACAGTTCATATATTAATCTATGTTTCTAAAAGGTTGATTTTTTAACTATTTTTGTTTTCTTATTCACGGGTGATCTTCGAAGTTGGACTTAAAACATCTTTCGTTGAGTTTTATAGAATTCTGAAAATAGTTTCAATTTTTTTTTCAAATTAGTTTGTGTTTATAACTATTTTCACTTTCTTATCACTAGTGATATTCAAAGTTGAACTTAAAACATCTCTCATTGAATTTTATAGAATTGTGAAAAATAGGTTGAAACGTTTTATTCAATTTTAGTAGTTATTTCAATTTGCTGAAAATTGTTCTAACTTAAACTGTTTCTGTCAAACAACAAACAACATGTCTTCTAGTGCTATGAGTTCCTCTTTATCAACCCATTTAGCTGCAACCACTGTGCGAGCGACCACAGTGGCAACCATGCCAAAAAACTCGAAAAGTTCACGAGTGTCCATTTTAAAAGATGATAATAGAATATGTTCTTCTACTTGACGACCTTGAACTTAGCACAGTTTTTGGAGAAAATTGCTCCCCTACCTAAAGAATGGGATGATGCTCAAGCCTTGAGTGCCATTGACGCTTAGAGCATTCAAAATTTCTTTGTCGCAATTACGTTTTGAATGGTATTTGTGATTCATTGTATAACGTGTATTGCAACATAAAGACTGCCAAAGAACTATGGGAGTCTTTAGACAAGAAGTATAAAACTGAGGATGTTGGTAGCAAGAAAGTCATTGTGGCTCGTTTTTTGAATTTTAAAATGGTTGATGACAAGATTGCGATTAGCCAAATTAGAGTTACAAGTTATACTTCATGAAATTCATGTTGAGGGGGTGCCTCTCAATGACACGTTCCAAGTTGCAGCCATAATTGAAAAGTTTCCTCGAAGTTGGATAGAGTTTAAGAATTATCTTAAGCTCAAACAAAAGGAGATGACTATGGATGAACTTATTGTTCGTCTTCGAATTGAAGAAGACAACAAAATAGCTCAAAAAGGCACCCGTGTGGAACCGATGGCAAAGGCAAATGTGGTTGAACATGTGCAATCATCAAGGGGTTATAAAGGTAAAGGGAAAAAGCCAATTGGGAAACCAAAGGTGAACCTTGGACCAAAGAAAGGAGTTGTGAAAAAGAAACCTCCACCTCCTCCTTTCCAAGGCATTTGCTACAATTATAATGAGACAGGACACCATGCTAATCAATGCAAGCAACCAAAACGTGAGTGTGCGCATATGGTGGATGAAGACGGTGAACCGTTAGTGGCAATAATCACCGAGTTATCGGTAATGGTGGAAGAAGACAACCTCGTGGGAGATAATCCACATGGATGGTTCATTGATACGGGCGCTACCCGTCATGTGTGTGGTGACAAGACCTTCTTTAGCATTTTTAAAGAGGTTAAGGGTGATGAAAAGCTTTATATAAGTAATAAAGCTACGGGCGACATCAAAGGTGAAGGAAATGTGATCTTGAAGTTGACTTCCGGGAAAGAACTCACCTTCAGCAACACCTTGTATGTCCTAGAGATTCACAAGAATCTTGTTTCGGGATGGTCACTTAATAAAATGGTTTTCATTTAGTGTTTGAGTCGGAAAAGTTTGTCCTTACTAAACATGGAATGTATGTAGGAAAGGGTTATGCCCTCAATGGTATGTTTAAAATGAATGTAACCATTATAAAAGTGAAATGAATAAGACTACTACTTATATTTATATGCTTGACTCTTCAAATGTTTGGCATGGTAGACTAGGACATGTAAATTATAATTCTATTTGTCGTTTAATAAATTTAAAATGCATACCTACATTTCATATTGACACAAACTCTAAATGTGAAACATACGTTGAAGCAAACTTACAAGATCATTATTTAAACTGGTTGAAAAAATAACCAAAACCCTTGGTTTAATTCACACCGACATATGTGATTTAAAAGCACACGCAACAAGAGTTCAAAACAAATATTTCATCACTTTTATTAACGATTGAACGAGATATTGCCATGTATACTTACTTAAAAGTAAAGATAAGGCAATCGACAAATTTATCTTGCATAAAAACAAATGATTCCCACCATCTTGCTTGAGGTTCCAGAATTCTTCCTCCAGCTTCTGCAACTCACTCCTCGGGCAGAACTTTTGGATCATTATATCCTTAAATTCCTCCCAGGTAATGCCAATGCAACTTCAGCCCCTCGGTTCCTTTTTTCACTATTCCACCATGTCAGTGCCCGTTGTTGAAGGACACCTGCAGCATAGTGAACCTTTAATTCATCGGGACACTCGCTAATAATAAATGTGTTCTCCATACTCTCAAACCACTCGAGAAGTCCAGTGGTTCCTTCTTTTCCACTAAAGGTAGTGGGTTTACACGAGTTGAAATGTTTAAAGATGCAAGTGCGATTGTTCCCGTTTTGCTTGTTGCTATTCTCTCCATGGGCATTGTTATCACCACCACTATTGTTTCAATTGTTTTTGTTGTTGTTATTGGCCATTAAAGTGCTGTTAAGTTCACCAACCATTGACGGGAGTACGGCAGCCATTTGTCGGGCGATCAATGTAGCAAGCTTATGACCGGAACTTCCACGCTTTCCATGGTGACGAGACATGCTGAATACAAAATGAGTTTGTCACGGGAATGTGGATATAAAAGGACAATAATTCAAACAAGGATAAGCTAAGAGTTGTAAGGCACGCGAATAGTTCCATTTGGTAACGCATTACCATTTGGAAACGTTGACACGTCAAGGTGAATTGACCCATTTGCCTTAGAAACTTATGTATATCAACCATAGTTTATCACTCATTCCAGAAATTCCCAGGTAAGCATAACTAGTCCCGTAGGATTTATGGGAAATGCTTACCTTAGCCCGAAGGTCTTTTGCAAGGAAATCCAGAATACAGGTGTCTATGTCTCACACATTATTTCTTAGGTTCATGGAATCAAAACCTTGATGAGATTTGTATAGATTAGACATAAAGTCTAAAGATTTAAGCCATAAACATAAAGTATACAATCCCACATGTCATCGAGAATGAGATTAAGAAGCTTCTGCAGGACCGGTGAAGGGGGTCACTTACAACACAACAACACAAAGAGGAGATTAACCAAACTTAATCAAACAATGAACTGGATTAACCACAAGAAAGACACTAAGAACACAAATAATGTAAGAGACAGAATACAAGAGCACAAGTATATGGTTTTCAAGAATGCAGTATATTGCTTTCTCTATGTTCTATTACAAGTGTTACAAAGCATAAAGGAAAGATACAAGAACATGAGATACTTATACTACATCCTACAACCGGCCATACTATAAAAGCCAGCTGGATACAATTGACTAGACTCAAAACTAAAATCAATTATAGAGTCAAAAGGCAGATTGCCTTTTGACTAGTGACTATGACATGCCATAGCTCACATCCTTTTCTATTACAAAAAGATAAAGTACATAAAGTAGAAAGTTACAGACTCAAGACCTCAATGTACAATTACCAAAAGCATGGACCTTTTCACCAACTCATGCAAGTTGGTGACTTTACAGAGATGCAACGGAAAGGGGTCCAACTTTATAGAAAAGTACATCAGATAAAGCATGTTACTAAAAGTCTTCAGAAGAAATCTGTCTTCAGGAGTGGAGCTTTGGAAAACTTTGTCTTTAAAGCTTTAGAAGACTTCATCTTTGGCTTCAAAAGATATTGGTCTTGGCTTCAGAAGATTTCACACTTAGAATATTTTTGTTGCATGTGTGAAACTTTCGAAGCATTCTTCTTCAGTACTTGTGTAGCATGCATGCAGAAAGACTTTGGTTGCTTCAGCCTCTATGCATATTCTCTATAAACTCCCCTAGGCTGATGCTACCAAAACTCTTGACGACTTCAGATATCAACAGTCCTTATCAAGATGATAACCAGCCCTTTCTTCATAAGATGATCAGGATCCTTCAGACTATCAAAGTATCTTCTCATGTCAAAGAGATCATGCAGAGGCAACTGAAACATGTCTTGCCAAGTGTAGAAATTCTCAATGCCATGATCTCTGATGACATGCCACCTTTCTGGATTTGTCGTGTATGTCCTGGACAGGATGGGTCTTTCTGATACAAAAGGGCTATTGGAATGGGAGATAATGGAGCATCCTCTGGCTGCACATCCTTAGGATGTTCTGACTCATCCTGAGGTTTATAAAAGGATGCATTCTTCTTCTTCTTTGGCTTTGGTTTAGAAGCCATCCTTTTCTTTCTCTTTACAACTTTTAACTGAGAAGACTGGCCTGCAGTACCAGATTGATCTTCATTGTCTTTCTCAGTTGGGTCTTCTACTTTCACAGTTCAGATTGAGAGTGAGTTTGACCCTGCTATGGATCAGAAGATGAAGCTTGCTGAGATTAGCAGGAGGTCTGGGTTGTGATGTCTCTGGTTGTTCAACCTTAACCTCCACTTCAAGTGGGGCTTGACTTGGAGGGGAATGTAAGTCAACCAGCTCTCCACTCTTGATCTTCTGCTTGATCACCCTGATATGCTCATCCATAGTGGATAGAGACATGGGGCCGAGTCTCCTTCCGAGAATCCATACAGCTTCAAGAAGCTTATCATCCTCTGCCTGTCAGCAGACTTCTTCATGCTTTTGTGGATGATGGTTCTTGACTTAGCAGCTTCTTCCCTCAGCTTTCTTTTAGTCGTCTTTCTTTCTCTGACTATCTCAAGTTCAATTTGTTTGAGATGCTCAAACTCAACATAGTCATAAGACAAGGGAAGAAGTGCTTCTGCCTGATATAGGCCTGTGGCACTCAGGTAGTTGATCATCTTGATCCTTTCTTCTTCTTTATCTACCTAAGGTTCTTATTGAACCACATCCTCATATGCAGGGCTTTCTTGAACTGGGGAAAGGGTAGGCACATGCTTGTACAATCTTTTCTTTCTTCTGTCTTCTTTGATTTGTACTAGAAGCTCTGCATCTTCTGCCTCCTTCTTCTCCCTTGACCTTTCCAGGTCAACCAGTTTATTTAACTCCTCCAAGGGGAGAGAGATGACATTGTCTATGTCATAATTCCTTGTCTGCAGATAGTTTATCATGACTGCCCTTAACTCATCATTCTAAGTATTTGGTTTGGGGGCAACCCTGATTGCAGTCTCCATGAGTCTTGCAGACCCAGAAGAGGAACTTTCTCACCTTAGCTTCCTTTTCCTCCCTCTCTTCTCCTCCTCAATCTCCTCAGATATCATTTTCTTTTCCTTTTGTCACTCAAGACCTTTGTGACTCAGGGTGCAGAGAGCTTTGGCCTTCATTGCTTGATGCAGCTTCTAAGCTCTGGCCAGAGAAAGGTTGAGAATCACCTTCACCAACAGGTGTCTCAAAAAGGCATTGATCTCTACAACAGTTGTTGGTGATAAGACTAGGCTCTTAGGTTTTGTCACTGGGCCTTCAGTCAAGGTTTCCCCCATGAAGCTAATCTTAGGGTCTGCCTCAACATCTAGTTGACCGATGACATTGCTTGATACCCATAGTCTTTTTCTTAGGCTGAACTCTGCAGTGATCCTGTCTTGGATCCTTTGAGCTAACTTGTCAGCTTGTCTTGATTGGCTTGGATTAACAAGTGGCATGTTGACTAAATCCAAACTGTCATAATAGTTCAGGGTCTAAAAATTGAAGATCTCTTACTGTCCTTGAACCTTTATGATGATTAGGGCTCTCTTGTTGCTGTCATACCTCCATCCAATGATGTGATTGAAAGATGGTGGAGATGACATAGCCCTTGGTATCCTTTCCTCAAACAGACTCTGGATTAAGAAGTCTATTGAGTCCATATCAATATGAACTTGAGGAAGTTTTTGAGTAGGCACAATTTCAAGTGAGGATGGTGAGTCCTCAATATCCATACTCCTTGAGGAACTCCCAGGTTCTGTGGCAGTGATGACTTTCTCCCCCTTTTTGGTAGCATCACCCACTTGCATAGGTGAGCTAGGAGTTAGGTCAACCACCTCCACAGGTTCTTGTATTCCTGGGTGAGGTCCTCTTAAAGGTCTCCCAGCTAGTTGTTCCTTAAGATATGAAATCTCAAGCTGCTGATCATTGACCCTGTTCTGCAAGGTAGTCACTTGAGATTCAAGGTGACTAACCTTGAGACTAAATAGGTGCATGTTTGAGACAGTTTTTGCACTTTTAGTCTTAAATTCCCCTCATATTCATCAGATATCATTGGGGGATAGGATGATTGGACCAAAGTTCTCACTCTCACCACCAGCTTCAGGTTCTTGGCTGCTGGATTTCCTCTGCTCACTGGCAATCTCAATTGAGATGCTAGTGAGCTGAGTTGCCATGGTTGAGGTCTTAATGATGTAATCACTTTCAAAAGTTAGAGCCTCTTCCATATGGACATCCTGAACAGGTCCAAAAGTGTCCACCTCAGTTGTAGGTGACTGATGTGGGCTAGAAGTAGGAGACTCAGAGCACTCATCTCTCTTTGAGTAGGGGAAAAGAAGAGAGAATCATGGTACTCACTGAAACCTAAATCATCATCAGTATAGAAGTCAATGTTGGGGATAGGTTGATTAAGATCTAAAGGCTGGGGATGGTAATTGTCCCCCGAAGGTTGATCACTTAAGTGTTAAGACTCAGAGTGATGGCTTAAGTCAGTTTGGGAGAGGTGGCTAGTGAGCTCATCAGGCTAAACATGAGGAACCTCAGCACTGATCCTTGAAGAGATGGGAGTGGTCTGCTTCTCAGGAGAAGTGGGAGCTCTAGTGTCCACTTCCTCCTGTATGGATGAGTGTATGAGGGCCTCTACAGATTGAATAGTCTGGGCAGGGGTTCGTTTGGATTTTCTTTGGTAGGTGATGGTGATTTGTGGCTGTGCAAGTGGTTGAGATGTAGCAGGTGTGGGTTCAACACTAGTTGGTGTTGCTAGGTTGTTACCTTGAGCAATGAGCTCTAACATTTTTGGGACTAGGGCTGTTTCTATCCCAGAGAAGCCATAGTGGGCTTTCTTAGTATTTTAAAGATGTTGGGCTTTATTTGTCCCAGTTTAAGAATGTTACCTGTTCCCCTTAACTGTGAGCCCAGTTCACAGTTAAGAATGTACTGGACTACAAAACATGTAATATTCTAAGGAGTCTAAGTTAGGAAGTAAATTAGTATAAACAAATTGAGAATGCCTGAACTTGACCCCCTGAATCATTCCATGGATAATGAAGGATAGATCCTTAGGAATCTGGTCCCATCCACCATGCATGTTTGATAAGCCGTGGATAACCGCATGGAGCAGGAATCTCCACTGGGATGAGACATTCCCTTTCCTGAAGGTCTTGATAGAGTAATCTCCCTCATACCCTATCTGCTCAAAAGAATGGTTGACAACTTCTTTTGGGAAGAACACCTCACTTTCTTTATCATCCAGCTAAAGATGCATGTTGATGATGGCCGGAGTGATGAAGACTATTCTCCCCCGCGCTATGGTAGACGGTGCCTTCTCCCCATCCATAACGACCTCTTGGCAGGTCTTCCAAATTCAAGCAGATTATCCTCATAGAGTGGAGGATCAATGGTTAGGGAGGTGAAGTAGTTGGACAAAGCTAAGAAACGGCAAACCTTTGAGAAATAAGGATCTTTCTCAATTAACAGAGCAACCTGGTTGTGTTGCCTGTGTAACTGCATGGTACAGTTCGGGTAATTTTGTGAACAGGGTTGGCCATTGTGAGGTAGCTTAAGGATGAAGAAAGACAGAAGAAAGAAATTTCAGAGAGAAATTTAGGGTTTTAGGTTTGGAGGAAGAAGCAGATGATAGAAAGAGGGGGAAACCGTTGGGTTCATATGTAAAAAGGATTTCAGACAAAGTTTAATGAAAAAGGATAAACTTTGAAATCTGGATGTCGGTCCCACCTCTGAAAAAGTAGTTTAGTTTTGCTCAAAAGTAGTTTTCTTGGAAGTCAAAAAGCTTCCGAAGGTAAAATTATCTTCGGAAGTTTTTAATGAAAAAGCTTTCAAAGCTAAAATGACTTTGGAAGAATTTCCTAATAGTTTTGAAAATTTTTGCTTTGGAAGAGAAATTAAGACTTGAATGCTTTGTACACGAAAAAACAAAGCTTCTGATAGTTAATTTTGCTTCGGAAGAAAAAGGTCTTTGAAAACATATAAGTGCCAAAGAAAATTTTAAGCTTCGGAAGATATTTTAGAAATTTCTTCCGAAGGTAAAATACTTGGGCAGTTATTTGTTTTAAAAGCATAGATTTCTTCCGAAGTTAAAAACATAACTTCCAAAGGATCAAAATTTTCATAAATCTAAGGAAAGTCTTCAAAAAGATTTTCATCCAAAGAAAAACAAGAGCTTATGTAAGGGATGAACTAGACAACTTAGGACACACATATTTTAATAAATAATAAGAATTAGTTTTAAGAAAAACCTACTCAAAGTTGATCATCCCAATAGCTAATACAAGATATTTAAATCTCTGTTCATCAAAAGCCTTTGTAAACAGATCGGCATATCGTTCATCTATGTGAACTTTGACTAGTTTAATTAATCCCTTTTCATAATTATCTCTTATTAAATGATACCTGATGTTGATGTGTTTGGTACTTGATTGTTGCACATGATTTTCTGTGATTGAGATAGCACTGTTGTTGTCTATATGAATGAGAGTCTCCTTGAAGTTGAACCCATAGTCTAGCATCTGATTCGGAATCCAAAGCACTTGAGCATAGCAGCTTGCAGCAAACATGTATTCAGCTTTAGCAGTTGATGCAAAGACATAGGATTGTTTCTTGCATTGCCATGAGACCACCCTTTCACCTAGAAACTGACATCCCCCAGATTTAGACTTTGCAGTCATGTTGCAACCACCATAATCACTATTGTATATGCATATAGATTAAATTCAGGATTGTTGGGATACCATAAACCAAGTGTTGAAGCACCCTTAAGGTATCTTAGAATTCTTTTGACAGTGATAAGATGAGACATCTTAGGGTTGGCTTGATATCTTGCACAGATGCAAGTGGCAAACATAATATCAGGCCTTCTAGTAGTAAGATACATAAGAGATCCAATCATAGCTCTGTATAAGTGTTCATCTACACACTCCCCTCAAGATCAGGTCCAAGGGAGTGGTTTCTAGCTATGGGTGTCTTAGCAATCTTACAATCAGTCATGTTGAATCTCTTGAGTATATCCTAAACATACTTTGACTGACTAATGAAGATGCCATCTTCAACTTGCTTCACTTGTATTCCCCGAAAGAAATTGAGTTCCCCCATGACACTCATTTCAAATATGTCCTTCATCAGCTTCTTAAAGTCTTTGTAGAGCTTTGGATTAGTTGAACCAAAGATGATGTCATCCATATATACTTGAACTAGAAATATGTCATTTCCCTGTCCTTTGATGAAGAGAGTTTCATCTATAGTACCTCTCATGTATCCATGTTTGCAAAGATACTCAAAAAGTGTCTCATACCACTTCCTGGGTGCCTGATGCAGCCCATAAAGAGCTTTGTCAAGCATGCAGACATAATCAGGATGATCAGGATCTGCAAAACCAGGTGGCTGTTTGACATATACCTCCTCCTCAATCATTCCATAAATAAAAGCACACTTCACATCAAGTTGAAAGACCTTGAAGTTCTTGGATGTAGCAAATGACAGGAATATCCTAACAACTTCCAGTCTTGCTACAGGAGCAAAGACATCTGTATAGTCAACCCTTTTTCTTGTGTATATCCTTGAATAACTAGTCTAGCTTTGTTCTTGATGATAATGCCTCTATCATCCTTCTTGTTCATAAACACCCATTTGGTTCCAATGGTAGTCTTCCCATGAGGAAGAGGACAAAGGTTCCAAACTTTCTGTCTTTTGAATTGAAGCAGCTCCTCTTGCATAGCTTCAACCCAACTTCTATCCTTAGAGCCTCATCAACTTTCTTTGGCTCTATTAGGGATAAGAAACAAGAGTGGAGACAAACATTTGCTTCATGGGTTTATCCTCTTGTTCTTACTCCTGTGATAAAATCTCCAATGATGTTTGTGATGGGGTAGGACTTGTGGATCCTTAGCTGAGGGATCACAACAAGTTGTTGAGAAAGATCTAAATTAGAGAAATTTAAATCTGGCATAGAAGTTTCACCCACCACATCAGCACACTTATCAAGAGAGACTTGATCCAAGGAGTGTGTGACATCATTTATGTTGTCATCTATGGAGTGGTTATCAGCATCAAGAAAGTCTTGATCATTTTCACCACTACTATCATTGTCTTTTGTAGTTGAAGCATCTTTATCTGGTTATGGAGCCTCTGAGCTTGAATTTGAAGGCATACCAGATGTATCAGCTGAGTTTGTCACTGTGGTGCTGATAGAAACCTCATTTGCAGAAGCAGTTCCAACTAGAGCTGAAGATGTATTACTTGAAGGTCTTTTTAGCTCAAATCTTAGATCAGGATCACCTATATTTAAATTTTCTGCAGATCCTGAAACAGTCTCATAAGATTTGTTAAAACAATTGGTAACTAAATCAAGATCAAAGAGCCAATCAGGACCAGAACTAGCCACACAGGGTGTGTGTTCATTGAAAGTCACATTGGCTGACTCCTCAACAATTCTAGTTCTAAGATTGTATACTCTGTAAGCCTTAGCTTGGGAAGAGTATCGAATGAAGTGTCCATCATCTGATTTCTCATCAAATTTGGCAATTTGATCATTGGTATTCAAGATGGTGCGAGGACAACCAAATGACCTGAGAAAACCAATGAAATGTTTCCTCTTGTGCCAAAGTTCATACGGAGTCTTGCCGTGAGTCTCAACTACTAAAACCCTGTTCTGTACATAAGGTGATAGGCAGTTTAGAGTCAGACAACATGGTTCTTGCAGCTTCAATCAGTGTCCTGTTTCTCCTCTCAGCAACACCATTCTGCTGAGGAGTCCTAGGAGCACTGTATTGTCTTGTAATACCCTTTTCATCACAGAATGCATCAAGGATTTGGTTCTTGAATTCAGTTCCCTCATCACATCTTATGATTTTGACCTTGTGATCAGATTGATTCTCAATCTTCAAGATGAAATTCTTCAGAATCTCAGGAGTCTCATCCTTAGTTCTAAGGAAGAAGACCCAAATGAATCTTGTAAATCATCTGTGTTCACTAAACAGTAAGAGGTCCTTCCTAGACTCATTACACTATTGGGCCAAAGAGATCCATATGTAACAAGTGTAGGGGTGTAGTGATGGAGTTCCTTTCCTTAGGCTTGTGAGATACCTTATGTTGCTTCCCTTTTAGGCATGCAACACAATGGTCATCACTTGTAAACTCTTTCTTTGGTATTCCAGTTACCAAATCATTCTTAATAAGTTTATTCATGTTTTTAAAGTTTACATGGCACATTCTCTTATGTCATAGGAAGACTCATCACTATTGGCTTTAGACAGAAAGCATGAAACTTCTCCAGAGAGAGATGTTTCTTGCAAATCCATCTTGTACATGTTCCCTTTTTTGGGGGCTCTAAGCAGAATATGCTCATGAGGAATCACCATCCCGGGCTTGAGAACAATGCACTCATGTTCAGTAAAGAGCATGTTATGACTCTTATCACAAAATTAGGATACACTCAGAAGATTGTACCAAGATCCTTAACAAAGTTTACCTTTTCAATGCTAAGCTTACCATTTATGACCTTGCCCCTTCCTGAAATGTAACCACCTTCATATCCTCCAAAGGCAACTGGCCCTCCATCAATACTTTCAAAGTTCTAGAGTAGTGACCTATTGTTTGTCATGTGCCTGGAACAGCCACTGTCAATGATCCAGACATTTTTGTTTATCTTTACTTGTACCTGCACAAAGAAAATGATTAGTTACATTTGAAAACCCAAGCCTTACTTGTCTTGGGCTCACAAAGTGAAACAGAAGGTAATGCAACAGTAATAGATCCTATGATTGTGCTAAGAGGATCTTGAGCTGTTGTTGATGGAGAATATTCAGTCACTTGGTCTTTCTTAGACTTCCACACCACCTTTGGAGTCTTGGACTTGACCTTCAATACTTCAGAAGCTTTTGATACTTCAGAAGCTTTTGATACTTTAGAAGTTCTGATGACTGATCCGTCAGAAGATTCTGCAGTCACTGCAGCGGACTTCCGTGCTTCAGAAGTATTCCTTCCTTCCGAGACCAACTTTTCTTCTGAAGGCAATTTTCCACTTGTCTTCTTCTTAGATTTGGAGCTTCTGAAGGAAACAGATTTTCCTTCTGAAGCCTGAATCTTCTTGGAACTCTTGGAAGTCTTTGGTTTGATCATGTGAAGAGTACCCTTAGGATTGTATGGACAATATTTAGCAAGATGAGCAGTACTCTCACACATAACACACTCTATTTTCTTCTTCCCAAGAGCCTTCTGCTGGGAATAAGACTGACTTTGTTCACATCCCTTCTCCATCCTTATCTTTGCAGATGCTGAGACAGTCCTTTTGGGCTGGGGACTGTTCTTGCAGTTTGATGGTCCAGGCTATGTAGCAGTGGTACACAGCAGATCAGTCTTCTTCTTGGTACTGAGATGATTTGAACAAGAACCATACTCTTAGCAGAAGAGTTTAGGTTGATGTCTTTAGTCTTTACTACTTCAAACCCTGCAGAGATAAACACTTGTTTCTGCTTGGAGTCAAAAGTAGCCTTGATCTCTTGAGCTTTCCTTGCTTTCCTTTTGCTCTTTCTGATCAAGTTCTTTCTCATTGACTTGGTCATCACAGTCTTCTTCTTCTCCTTAGAAGGACAGTGGCCCTTCTTAGAATCCTCCTTTTCACTCTTCTTAGAGGAATTCTGCACTATCACTTGTTCATCCTCTTCACTCAAAGGATTTATGAGAGGAAGCTCATATTCACAGGTTCTACACCTAGGAGATCTTACAGACAAGATTGTGTGTGGAGGAGCTATCTCATTTGATCATATTCCTTGCTTGTTTTCATAGCACACTTTGTTATGCAGGGATATGTTCTTAAAGGTCTCTTCTTGAAGAACACATTTGTCTGCCCTGGCTTTGCTGATCACAAGCTCAACCTAGCACTCAGTCAGCTTGGTTATGAGATCCTTGATTTGAGTTCTAAAACTATATGCTCATGTTTTAGAACTGAAATTGTTTTCTCTAGGTCCTCTATCTTCAGTTTATAATCATTTTTAGACTTTCTAAAATTAGCTTTTAAAATGTTTAAGGACTCAAGATCAGATCTCATCTCCAAGTTATAGGACCTGTATCTATTACTTTATCAATGCATTCAGGGGTACAGAGATGTTCCAATACCTTGGATTCATCATGATCTGCCATCAGTGTTTGGTTTGGAGAAGCATCTTCCACCTGAAATCTCTAGTCAAAGCTTCCTTCTTCAACAGCAACAGCAGCCTGCTGCTTTGGCTTCTCATTCTGGGGAGCTTTGTCAGTGTAGTTGGGTCTGGACTATGTTTGGCCACCATTTGTTCTAGGTGCCTTACACTCCCTTGGAAACTTTCTTCCAGTTCGCTTGTAGAACTTCTTGGCTCTGTGAGTGAGAAGAGCCATCTGCTGAACTATCTCCATGTACTCCAGATCATCTGGATGGATACAGTCTAGGTCTTCAAGGGTGAATTGAATGCTGCCATAACTTTCATCAAAAGATACAAATGCTTGAGAAGAACTTGTCTCTTGGAATGGGCTTCCTTGGGTGTAGTTCTCCCTTGGTGTCTCTGGGAAGGTGATGAAAGGACCCTTTGGTGAGTTGTTAGGGTAGCATATGAGATGATTTTATGGTTCTATGCTATCCCTTTCAACCACATGCAGGGCTGAACCCATTTGATTGTTGGAGTTGCCAGATGAACCTTGCATGTTCATCTCCATCTGGCAGCCACTGAGAATCCCATATAACTCTTTCAGAGTAAGAGTTTTGAGATTTTCAGTCTTTTTGATCACCACACAGTAGTGTGTCCACTGCCTAGGAAGTGAGGACATGAACTTTCTTATAATGTCCCTGTTCTCAAGAGGAACTCCTCCATCCACAAGGGTATCTACAATCTCAACATACCTGAAGTATTGCTGAGTCATGGTTTCACCTGTTTTGAAGGTGAAGTTTTCAAACTGCTGCTTCAGGAGATCCTTCTTGTTCTCCTTGGCTTCAGAGGAACCCTCATACATCAGTTTCAGTGCATCCCACAGCTGCTTGGTTGTTTTGCACTTCTTGAAACCTCTGTATACAGAGTTTGGGAGAGCAGTCTGAAGGGCTATCATGGCTTTTCTATCAATCTCTACTCTTTTCCTGTCTTCATCATAGTAATTTGCCACAGCCTTGGGATCATACCAACACCAGTAGCAGATGAGATGCTAGGTATGTAAGGTCCATTCTCAACAGACTCCCACATTCTTGAGTCTAGAGACCTGATGAAACCTTCCATTCTCAGGCACCAGGTATCAAAGTCATCACAAGTGATTAGTGGGGACTTGTTCATGGTTCCAATTTCCATATCAGTCTTGGAAATGGCTGCCATTTGAAAAGTTTAGTATTTGTGTGTGTGTGAGGGATCTTAAGATGGTGAGATCTTATATCAATAGCCTAGAAAGCTCTGATACAAAATGCAGGACCGGTGAAGGGGGTCACTTACAACACAACAACACAAAGAGGAGATTAACCAAAACTTAATCAAACAATAATTGGATTAACCAAAAGAAAGACACTAAGAACACAATAATGTAAGAGACAGAATACAAGAGCACAAGTATATGGTTTTCAAGAATGAAGTATATTGCTTTCTCTATGTTCTATTACAAGTGTTACAAAGCATAAAGGAAAGATACAAGAACATGAGATACTTATACTACATCCTACAGCTGGCCACACTATGAAAGCCAGCTGGATACAATTGACTAGACTCAAAACAAAATCAATTGTAGAGTCAAAAGGCAGATTTCCTTTTGACTAGTGACTATGACATGCCATAGCTTACATCCTTATCTATTACAAAAAGGATAAAGTACATGAAGTAAAAACTTACAGACTCAAGAACTCAATGTACATTTACCAAGAGCATGGACCTTTTCACCAACTCATGTTTACAGAGATGCGGAAAGGGGTCCAACTTTATAAAAAAGTACATCAGATAAAGCATGTTACTAAAAGTGTTCAGAAGAAATCTGTCTTCAGGAGTGGAGCTTCGGAAAACTTTGTCTTGAAGCTTCGAAAGACTTCATCGTTGGCTTCGGAAGATATTGGTCTTGGCTTCGGAAGATTTCACACTTAGAATATTTCTGTTGCATGTGTGAAACTTCCGAAGCATTTTTCTTCAGTACTTGTGCAGCATGCATGCAGAAAAACTTTGGTTGCTTTAGCCTCTATACATATTCTCTACAGCTTCATTTGTCGGAGAGAATCAAAGAGTCAAAGATAAGTTTAGGGGAGACAGGCAACAAAGTTTTAGCATTCATAAAGCAATCCTATGCTAAGGCATCAAGTTGCATATAAAAAGGCATATCATTATGTAACATGCAAACCATATATTTTTACAAGAATAGAAATATGATTCTATAAGGTTTATGCATATGTTATAGTCTAGGCCACCATTTATAATAACCTAAATCCCTATAGTTATGGGTTCTCATACCAATCTGTCACACCCCAACTTTAACGGTGGAATCATCGAGATGTGAGGATTAAGATTGTTCACAACCACATAATGCTATTATTTATTCCAAACATTATGACCATAAGTTTTAAAAGTAAATACAACCATAAGTCTCAAATAATAAGTCAAAATAACGTATCATGAAATAATCCAAAACGATTCATATATTTAACTAGGTCCATTCCTAGATGTAAATAAGCTTCAATGATGATAATCAAACTTGCGTGTTTCCTGAAACATGTTAAAAATAAAAAGTCAATATAATGTTGGTGAGATTTCCATAGTTTTCATACATAAGTATATAAAGAATGACAATTAATGTCACAAGTTAATGAGCAAAGTAACTAGGGATGTATGATAGATGCAACAATCAAACCTTGACAGTTTACAACATTCCACGTTTACAAGATTATACGGTTAGCTAAGTGTACTTGGATTAACAATCAGGCTTGTCAGGCCCATAGATCTATGACGTCACCAGGATAGCAATAGTTAATGATTGCACATATAATAGTCAATACATGGTAATTGCCACAGATCAACTAACCACAACAAACGAGTGAATTGTCCATGTGTGTACAAGAATCAAACGAGTTTACAAGTGTAATAATTATAAGGTAACATGTTTCACTCGAAAGTGTAAAAGTAAGAAAAAAGGGTATAGAAATACTCACTTGGTGTATAGTTGTATAAATGAGGTTTAAAAAGAATAATAAGCAACTTTCCAACGTAGCCCTTCACAAGATACCTAAATATATATATTACAAGTTTAGGTTTAATAATAAGATTAACGTTTTAACGCGAACTAGAGTTTCGATATGAATTGGGGGTTATTTTATAAATAAATAAAGTTAGTTATCAAAATCATAAATATATATTTTAATACAATGAAAGGAAACTTAACTTATCCTTTTTATTGTTTTGTGAAATTAAATGATAAAATATAAATAAAGTTTTATAATTAACATAACTAATCTATAATACGTAATGACCAATAATTTTTTTTATTGATTTCAACTATTTAAAGTCTATATATATATGTGTGTGTGTGTGTACATTTATGTATGTATATTTTAAAAAAAGATAAAAATAAACGAATTATAAGACTTGTTAGTACTATTTTATATAAAAATATTAAGATGTTTAAAGAAATAAATTTACAAAAATTTAATAAAGTGATTTAAAGATAAATTATGTTTATAAAATTATCTTTAATAATTTTTAAGAATTTTTATATATTTTTTTGAAGGCTGAAAAAGCATCAAAAAATAATGGAGGTTGTCGGGTTCGAACCCGAGACCTCAGGTGTAGAATGGAAGGTGTAACCAGCAAACCAGGGTCGCGGACTTCGTTTATGTTGGTTTCCATTTCTTATAAACACAAATATTAAAGAAAACCCCCCAAATGTATGAACCCTAGATTTAATCGAACCAAATTGAGCCCCAAATCAATGTTGTCAATTAATTAATGTTAGGGCTTTTGTTCCCCAACTAAAATCGAGTATGTACATGTCTTTAATTACCCGTATTGAAGTGTGGAGCATAAGAATGGATGATGAACAGGTCTGGACATAACTTGATTCTGTTCGATGTGCAAATGCTGATATAATTCAATTGATTGTGCAGGAAGCTTCTAATGGTCTCTGAGATCAAAAGCCTTCTTCCAATTTTGATTTACGATGACCAGTTGGCGAAGTTCGAATGGGTGGTTGGTTCGAGAAGAAGATGATGATGATTTAAAGAATATAGAGATGCATAATATATAAGCAATATAAGATTACCTTTATATTAGAAGATTCCTAAAACTACTTGTAAAAGGAATTTTTGAAATTGATTATAACTAAAGAATGATGAAAGGTTTGTGTGAGAGATTTTTAGGGAATGAGTAAATGAAAAGTGAGGCCTAAAGCTTGTTTTGATAGTTGAGGTAGGAAGGGGTTATGAATGATGTTAATGGTGAGTTACAAGTGTTTCAAAAGGGGGTTATGGTTAGAATTTAAAATAAATATAAAATTAAATAATTTAAATAAATAAAATAATAATTACAATTTAAACTATAAATTTAATTGAACAACTTCTTTTTTTATTAAATCTTTATGGACTTTATAAATCTCACAAGAACTTGATTACGTGACATATCTATTGTTTTTGGAACATATAAATAAATAAAATGACTAAATAATGAATTTGATTTACAAGATTGATTCTAACGGGTTGGGTTTGGGTTTATACTTTGAAAATAGGCAGATGTTACAGTCTTCCCTACTTAAGAAATTTCATCCCGAAATATAATCACGAGAAAATTAATTTCTGAGGAGACTTGGATTTCATTTCACGTTCGCAAGTGAACTCTTGGGTACGTTTAAATTCAACAAGTTTAATTATGATGTTTTGCTATGCTTAAGTTTGTTAAATTTCATAATTCATGATTTCATGTGTTTCTTGACAAAGTGTATAAGATCATTAATTTAGAATTTTAATGATAAACTTTTGTATTTCAGATGGTTCAAAACGATTTAGGATGGTTTTGTCATGAATACAACACCAAGTTTTAGATTAACACGAGAGTCTTCTTGACGAACATGAGAAATATTTTTAATACACTTTTGGATGAGATGTGAATTCATAGGAGCTTCTCAAGCAAATAACTTCGACATAATTCTTGGATGATCGATTCTTGTTTACTATGTCGTTGAGGTTTCAAGTTACATTAGTTCAATTGATACGAGAATCATGTTTGTTAAGATTAATGGTTCAGTTCAGAATAAGAGTATCATCGTAATGGCTTTTCAGAATAAGAACACTTTTGAGAGGAAGGCATTTAGAAAGATTATTAAGAGTCATTATGAGAATTTGGATAGTGAGTTTTAAGATCCAAGAGGACAAGATCAATGATAAGAAGATTCAAAATAACAAGATGTTTCGAGTGTACGTTCGGTTTACAAACCAAAGCAATATGTTGACTTATCAAAGTATTAGGTCAACTACAACCTTAATGAAGACATGCATACCTATAAGCGGACACTCACCCCAAAGGTTCCCAAATAAGGTAAACTGATCCATCAGTTGATTTGGATTTATATGAATACATTGTCTAGCAAAACACCTTAAGATACAAGCATCACGCTTTTCCAGCATTACATGTTTCATGTTGTAGAACATAGACTTTGATGAGACTTGAAACCACGAATAACGATTCAAAGGTCATTTTGAAAACCATTTGATTTAGGCACAATGCCTTATAATATGATTTAAGATTCGTGTGTGCATTGATAAGATTTCAAGTATAAGAAGAATCATATAAGGCATATAATCAAGTATAAACATATAAGCACATAAGACCCTTTCTAAGCATTTAAAATGTCACACCCCCGCTTATAGCGGAAACACGAGGATGTAACGGGCGGGATCGTCATAACACATTGTTAATAAATAAAGATGTAATAAATGATGAAAGGTAACGTGTAATGACGTCACCCGACACAAATGGAGACTTGTGTCACAGTTAGTCAAATCCATGACAAACATAGTAATACAAACAAATAAGTATAAATATCACAACCCAGGAACAAGCGGGCATAATATGAATAATAAATAAGAGTCAATGTAATTGTCAAGGACATCCAAAGAGTTCAAAGCATTGCAATCCTAAGGTCGTCACTAAGGCAGCATCCCTAGCTATCCTCAATGATTATTACCTGAAAAGATATGCTCAAAAGGTCAACATATTGTTGGTGAGTTCGTAGGTTTAAATAGTAAACAAAACGTTGATGCTGTGTAAAAGTTTGGTAGGATGTGAGTGCATATAGTTATAAGAAAGTAATATCACATGTAAATATGAGCATCACAACTAAACCTATGACGTACACATAAAACTTGTCGAAACATATTCACCCTAGGACTTGTACCTGGCCACTGTCAGTCCCAACTAGTATACTAACAAACAAGGGTGGGGGTGTCAACCTAATAGTACTATCAATACCTGTTCGTTGGTTCTAACACCGAAGTTAAATAGTTGTAAATAAAGAACCACATAGATAACTCATGCATGTACCAGACAAAGACTTTCAAAACAGTAAACACAATAGTCCCAAAAGTTAAATAAGTTCATAACATAAAAAGGTGAGCATACTTTCCCCCTAATTTATAAATGTTTAAAATGAAAATAGGGCCACAAAACTCACCTTGAAATGAGATGAAAATATGTTAGGGAGGACTGTGTACGACGGAGTACTTGCTGATTCTACGCGTATACCAAATCAAATAGTGCGGAATCCTATTTGATTGATGATCCAATCAGGGAGAACACAATTCAGATCATCTAACGATTAATGAAATGTTAAGAACAATTAGAAAACGATCAACTGCGATCTATGAACTTGGGACAGGTTTTCTTGAGTCTCTGGATGGCTAGGGAACGATTATGTGCGTAGGTATTCGAATTGTTACGTTTTCCATGAATTAGGTGGTATTTATAGGTTAGGGTCTTCCAATCGTACGACTGAACCATGCTACTAAATCATGCGATTGATCCATCCGCACAACTGAAGGTCCAGTCGTGCGACTGACTCAATCTTATGTCTCAATCGGGCGACTGATCCAGTCTCCTGGTTCAGTCGTGCGACTGGTCCATTAGCATGAAGTATTCATGCGTATGGTCCATTAGCTTGGTCCATTCGCATGAGAACTTCATACGATTAAGTTTGAACATGTTTCTCAATCATTATTGACTAAGAATTATGTACAACAACCACAAACCTATATAGTTTGTTCACTATAAATTATCACATAATAAACAATGAAATATTAAACATTATAAGCATCAACCACACATTGTATTTCATTCATACCCATTCAATTACATATATGTAAGACATGATAGACATTTTACTTTAAGCTCCTAAACTAGGTACATATGTATCAACAAACTCCCCCTTGGACATACTTTACATCATTGTCTAACATTCTTCATTAGCTCTTCAAATTTTTTTGTACTTTTCCTCTCTTGTAACTCCGGCATGTATCTCGAATGCAAAACAGAGTCTTATCACATTCTGGAACTGGAGGGCTTGTACTATATCTTACTAGTCATAGAATAGTGGCCACTTGTATAAAGTATACACATCGTCTAAAGACAAGTTGGTTAGCCACATAGGGTCAAACACCCAAATAGTTTCCATCTTGCTCTCTTTCTGTAAGACTATGACCGCTTCACCTGTTCTCCAATCGTAATACCACCATTTAAAGTGTGGAGTGAAGTCCTGTGGCATTTCCCGTAAGGGAATCTTAGACATAGTGCGCGGAGGACTCCACTTCAATACCACCTTTGGTTTTCCAAATATTGGGTCCACTTCAAACTGGCGGATATACCTCTTCGATTGTTGAGGTCAGAAGTTTACCCACCTGGTGTGGTATTCTTTCTTTAGTGCAACCTCAAACCAGCCTGGCATTTTCCTCGAATCAGCATATAACAAGTTTAGACGTGCCAGCTAGTTGAGCTCAAAACCAGGAAAAGTCTTCAGATCATGTGGGAACCTGAAGTACTCTATGCCCTTTTCTTTGTTAACTGCATACACATTCAGATCCTCAAAATATGCCCATGCAATGATCTTGCTCGACACCTTTAGGTGTTTCTTGACTTTGTATAGCTTGGTGTAGGCATTTGGCTTTTGTGCAGTGCGTAGGGCTTGGATCTCAGGAAAACAAGCCGCCCATTTAGCCTTCTTGAAGTCAACATCAGCATCCGAGGCTTTGGCTTGACTCTCATTCTTCTCAGTCTCTTTTTCCATCTAATCCAGCTTGTCAAATGTATCACTGCCGAGAGTATCACCCAAGTTGAAGACCACATTTCCCTCTCGGTCAGTGTACTCTGGATAGTGCTCAGCAGTAAATCCTCAATCTCTATTTCATCTACGTCGTTGAGCTCATCGTCACTGGACACATCAAAAGTAGGCGTATCCTTGACAATCTCGTCTGGGTTTAGCCTAAACATCACAGTAAGCTGCTCGTCAGTCAGGTCATGTATGATTTCTCCTTCTTTGGGAGTATAGCTCACCGACCTTCTGACTATCCCTTGCAAATCAAGAATCATTATGAGTTGAGACTTGATTTGCTGTAGGGGAGCAACATCATATTCATCTTGCTGAGATGTTTGATCTGCTTGATTTAAACATTTAAAACACATCAATTATAGTAATTAATCAAGACATTCAAACATTTTATAATGATATATAAACATTAATTACAGAATTTTAATACAAGATTCAAGTACAAAAGGTTTCAAATACATAAACATCTAAGCATTACTTTTGTCTTGAATGGCAGGCTTCTCAGCAGGTAGGGCAGAAGATGATGCTCCTTGGTCTTGATTTCTCTTTGTTCGTCTCTCTTGACCTTAAGCTGAGGCAGAGCTGCATCTCCTTCTTCATCATTATCATCATCCTACTCTCCCCTTGGCCCTTCATCTTCACTAGTCTCATCATCATCACTATCATCATCATCTTCATCATCATCATCATCATCATCATCATCATCACCCTCTCTAAATCTTCAGAGGCTCATCTTTCGATCCCTTTAGTTTGAGCATGATCGTCCTGTTAGAGGCCTCCAACTCCTCTATTCTCTTTGCTGATTGGTCATTTTGCTCTTGGAGTTGGGAGATCTGTTGTGCTTGCTGAGCAATCTGTTGTGCTTGGGTAGCATTTAGCTTCACAAGCTGACTTAGTTGAGCATCTTTTTCTTCGTCAGCAGCTAGCAGCTTCAGCACTACGTGGTTAAGTGCATCCAGCTGTTCCTCTACCCCAATGGGGAGTAAAGTGGGTCATGTGGTGAAGGTGGTGTGGGATGATGGTCTTGCTTGGTGGCTGGTGGTGGTAGTGGTGGCTGTGGTGAATATGGGTGGTGGGATATGGGTGGATGGTGAAGGTTTGGCTGTGGTAGTGGTGGATGGGAGAGTGGAAGTGGTGGTAGGGGGTGTGGTAGTGGTGGTGGTAGCTGTGGTGGATGTGGTGGTGGCTGTGGCAGTAGTGGTGGTAGTGGCAGTAGGAGTGGATGTGGTCAATGTAATCATGGCCTCTTACCCTTTTTGCCATAAGGGTGAGCCATTCTCTTCTTCCTAGAGCCCTTAGAAACAGTGGCTCCCCTTTGGCTGTTAGGCGGGTCCGGGGTATAAGATGGATCTGCATGAGCAATAGCAACATCCCTGGACTCCTCGTGGTGTCCACCAACCGCCCTGAGACCTCTCTACGTGGCTACGACCCGGCTCCCCACTGTTCGCACCAGAGGCTCTTTGTCAGACTCCTCCTCCACCTCCATCTGGAAATCAAGGTGAATTGGAGCAGACTCGAGTCCACCCTGACCAGCACCTCCTTGATCAACATCGTGGTCATCACCGTCGGAATCATTAGAGGGTAGAGCAATCTGCTCAACATCAAAGTCACTATCGTCATGGTGCCACTTCCTCCTCGCTGGCGCCATGTAGTCATCCCGGGCCAGATGCCCAAACAACCTCCTTACCGGGGCTTCACCTGCTTGCCCCGGTAAACCTTCATCCTCTCGAGTGTGGTGTCATCCATGACCTCAAGTGTAACAACATCATCACTCTCTTTGGGCAGTGAGGGCAGCTTTTGGTCGATAATCAGCTGAAGAAACTGTGGGTACATACAGAAGCCCTCCTTACCCTTGGCTTCTAGGTTCTCGACCTAGTAGTTGAAGATCATTCGTGAGAAGCTGAATGGATGATTCAGTACCAGAGCCACATAGGCATTCTGGATCTGATCAGACAGCTCATCAAATCCTCCCTTCCTCGAGGCAATGCACTTTAGCAGCACATGGGCTAAATACTTGAGTTGGGGGCACAGGTTGCTCTTGTTGAGCACACCTGCATTTATGTCCCCCGAGTACTTAGCCTGAAGAAAGCAACCTCGGACAATCAGTGGATGCAATCTGGTAGGGCAGTCACTATCATCTCCCAACTCTAATAGCCTCCTCAGGTCTTCCTCACCAATCTCTATCTCTTGACCAAATATAGTACTCCTGATACGATACGGTTCAACATACCTGTTGACTATCACGCTTTCCCAGAATGCCTGCTGAATCGATCGATAAGGTGTGCACGGGGTAGATATAGCCTTGAAGATCCTCAATCTCCATAAGAAAGCGATAATCCCAGCAAAATCAGAGGCATTTCGGGTGGTGACATCCAGATGTGCACAATGATTATGCTTTATGCTCATAGTCCATCGACTCGCCATGTTTCTGTTACACAAGATAAATAAACATTAGAGTTTGTGTAAGTGAATGACACTTGAATTTTAATGAACTTGAATCATTCTGTTCTGTCGTGCGAATGGACAGTCCGACTGGGTCTTAGTCGTGCGAATGAGCTCAGTCGTGCGAATGAACCTGCGACTCAACTGAGTCGTATGTTGTTCTATGCGGTTGAATCAGTCATGTGACTGAGTTTATACACAAGGTTCATTCATGCGATTAAGTCATTTGCCCATTTCAATCGTGCGATTAAAGTTCATCGGTGTCTCCATTTGCATACGTCTCTGTTCCGTACTGTAGAATCGATTCTTGGTCTATACTTGATGTTAAACATTCAGGTTAGTCCTCATTGGACTCGCAATCCATCAAAATAACACTTAGTGCTAAATAATTTGACGTTTAAGTACCGATTAATGGTTTATTTCGAAGACTTTGTCTCGGTTTTGTTTTGAATCTATTTGAACTTTAGGGCTAGGTTAATCTGTGCATTTTGGTCGAATCTAGTCTTGCATTACCTGTAGAAACGACGCGTAATCAGTTAGTATCACAAACAGAGTGCTAAATCACATATATAAAATTTGGGCAGAGTGATCTTGCTTTCGTGCGATTTAGGTGCGATTTGGGGGTGATGAGTGTCTGCGACTGACTCCCCCTCTATTTATACTAGGGTTTCCTTCTTGATTCGTGCGACTGGGGCTCAGTCGTGCGACTCGCTCAGTCGGTCACAGTCAGTCATGCAACTAGGTTTCAGTCGTGCGACTGACTCATTTGGTCAGCTCTATTCGTGCGACTGGTGTTCAGTCGTATGACTGACTCAGTCGGTCACCTCCATTTGTGCGATTGGCTCATCCAATCATGCGGACGGTTCAATCTCATTGCTCCATTCGTGCGACTGGTCCATACTTATGGTCCAGTCATGCGAATGACTCTGACTTGTTCATTTGACCTTATGCACTTTCAAAAACTTATCCTTTTAACAATAGATAAAACATTATCAGCGATGATCATCTCAGACATGACCTTTTTAATTAGAAAACACTGTTGGTCACCTCAGACGTGATCCTTTTACTTAAAATGAATTTGTTACCTCAGATGTGACTCATTTTATTTTTTAATGTTTTGGTCACCTCAGACGTGACCCTTTTGAGTGAGTGATTCACAAATTACGACAAGTTGTTGAGTCCGACTCTTACATTACAATTTACTAAAACTAAACATAACAACTTTGAAATTAAGAACGATAACAAGACATAATTTTGTATTTTTGATTAGAGATGAAATACAACCTATTAGAATAATTCTAATTGATTTTACTTCCTGGACATCATAGCTTCAATTCTAGTTAATCATTCATAGTACGATTCATTTTGGAATCATACAAGTATATCAGACTCACTTGGGACGCTTTAATAAACAGTTTTGATGCTTGATCCTTGTTTTCACTAATAGTCAATAGCAATTTAAGGAAATCATATTAGAGCTACAAGATGCACACAATGATTTTGACTTTCAAGAGTTGCAACTCACAACGATTGTCAGTATACTTGTCCTCTTAAATCCATACATAGATTTTTGACACACATTGATGATGATTTAAGGTTTCAAAGAGCTTTCACTGATATTCAATAGAAATAGCAATTTAAGGAAATCATACTAGAGCTATGGGTATATTACAAGAAGAAACTATTCTAAGAGCTTTCAAAGAGATGCTAAGCCTCAGGTCAGTACCACCGCACAACAGAGAGGCGTAAACAACAATGAATTCTAGAATATTTAGGTTATGCTTATCCTCAGGTCAGTGCCACCGCATAGCAGAGAGGCACACAACCTATCTTCTTGTTTGAGCAATTTTTTTCTTTTTGCACATATCACACCAACAACATAGGTTATTAGCTTGATTGCTTTTTGCATTTTTCATGTGCTTTGCTTATTTTTATGGTCATCCGCAAACATTTGTGGCGTTTATTTTGCTCGTCACCCCTTATTGGAACTTCGTTGATTGTGTTAACAAAGGATAAGATGGGAACCCACAGCTTGTTGAACAACTTAGTTTGAGCTTGAAATCACCAATGATGTCTACTTATCTATTGTGTTGAATCTACCGACACATCATCTAATGAGCTAACAACTATAGGTCTACTTTCTCTATGTTACCATAGTAGCATACTAGTTTACCTATCATCTTTCCTTTTATTTTGCTTTAACTATTCAGACTTAACTTTGAATTTTGCATCATACATAGTTAAACCTTTTAAAGTCCCTAATGATCTATTCCATGTGTACTATCATTTTCCAAATTCGTTGAATCAGTATCACAGATTTGATTTCTTTCCTTTTAGCTAAGTTTTCCTCCTCCCTCTTTTTTAAGTAATTAAATAAAACTACTAAGTTAATAATAATAATCTAACCTATTCTCCCCCTAAAATTCTAAAACCGAAAATGTTTTTGCATTTAGAATTTTAATAGGCGAAGAACTAAAATAAAATAAAATAAAATAAAAAAAAATAAAATAAGAAATAAGTCTACTCCTCGGACTATGTACTGTCATCTTCTGGAATCACTTCATATTTCTTTTTCACGCTGTTGACCTCTAACAGATATAAAAATCTTGGTTTATCAAAGGCTTTTGTGTAGAGGTCAGCACGTTGAAAGTCCGTATTAATTTTAACTACATCGATTAAATTCTTTTCAAAACAATCACGTATAAAGTGATATTTAATTCTGATGTGTTTGGTTTTAGGATGTTGGACATGATTTTTAGTTACGGCTATAGCAGCAGAATTATCAACAAATATAGAAGTGTTAGAGAATTTCAAACCGTAGTCCCGCATTTGTTGTTGAATCCAGATGAATTCTGAACAGCAGCTTGCAGCAACAATGTATTCAGCTTCACAGTTTGACAAAGCAATTGATGTCTGCTTCTTACACTACCAAGTGACTAATCTTCTTCCAAAGAATTGACATCCTGCAGATGTTGACTTGTAGTTCATTTTGCAGCCGCCATAATCCGAATCGTTGTATGCTGTAAGCTCAAAGTCATCATGATGAGGATACCACAACGCAAGTGTTGGAGTACCCTTCAGATAACGAAATATCCTTTTGACTCCTATGAGATGGTTGACTTTCGGTTTCGCCTGATATCTGGAGCAGAGGCAGGTCGTGTACATGATATTAGGTCGTGAGGCAGTGAGGTACATGAGGGATCCGATCATTCCTCGGTACATGGTGGCATCCACCAGATCACCATTTTCGTCGGGTGCCACATCGTGGTTTGTAGCCGGTGGAGTCCCAGCTGCCGAAGCATTCTCCATGTCGAACCGACTTAGAATATCGCCTACATACTTGGTCTGATGTAGAAATATCCCCTTTGGTGTCTGATCCACCTGTAACCCGAGAAAGAACTTCATCTCTTCGATGCCACTCATCTCAAATTCAGCTTTCCTTACTGCTTCAAATTCTTTACATAATGCTTTATTTTTGGAACCAAAGATTATGTCATCAACATAGATCTGAACTAGCAGTAAGTCACCATCCTTTTCTTTGATGAATAGTGTACAGTTAATCATTCCTCTGTGAAAGCTGCGTTTCACAAGATGAGTCGAGAGTTTTTCATACCATGCTCTTGGGGCTTGGTGGAGCCCGTAGAGAGCCTTATCTAGCTTGTAAACTCTATCCCGATGATATGGATCCTCAAATCCTTCGGGTTGACTGACATACACTGTCTCCCGGATTTCACCATGAAGGAAAGCACTCTTTACATCTAGTTGATAAACTTTAATTTTCATGTAAGATGCATAGGCTAGGAAGATACGGATTGCTTCCATTCTTGCCACAAGTGCAAACACTTCATTGTAATCAATACCCTCGACTTGTCAAAATCCTTGAACTACCAGCCGAGCCTTGTTTCTTATTATGACCCCTTGGTCATCTTTCTTGCACTTTAAAACCCATTTGGTGCGAATGACCTTAGCACCTTAGACATCCACTAGTGTCCATAGTCCTAACCTCTTGAACTGAAGAAGTTCTTCCTGCATCACACTGACCCATGCCTCGTCGTTTAAGGCTTCACTTACATATTTTGGTTCAAATTGAGACACAAAACATTCATATGCACCATCATGAAGATATCCCTTTTCCATTACTTAGGCATAAGCAGCTAAGTATAGCTGATTTCTTGTCTGTACTCCTAATCGAACATCTCTAATGACATTGTCTAAAGGATGATAAACATTTAGTCGTGATCCAGGAGTGGTGGGAACAACTACCTCGTTATCCAAATTGTGAACACCAGCTTCAGTATCTAAGGCAGTGGGAGTGTGAGGTTTCGAAGTGTCAGAGGCATCAACATCAGATGCTTGTGTACTTGTAGTAGTAGGAACCTGTTCCTCCTGATCCACCTGATTATTTGCCATATCTTCATCATTAGAGGAGGAGTCACTTATCTCAAGTGCCCCCCTGAAGAACTAGAAGACTCACCTTGTGACGCTGAGGTTGTCGAGTCCAGTGATGGTGTATTTAACACATCGTACATCATTCTAGCCGATAACTCATCCTCAGGAGGGGAGAGAGGGATGTTAAAGGACTTAAAGAATCCATCATAGTCAAAAAAGAATGAGGGTCCTTTTCCAGCAAGGGGGTGGTGTATCTCTGTACATAAATGGTGCACCACACTTCTACTTGACCCATTGAGTTATTATAAACTCTCTTATTTGGTATGTTGTATCCTAAAAAAATTCATTCTTCAGCCTTCTCGCTGAAATTCCCTGATTGAGTTTTCTTCAGCAGCGTACATGGTGCGCCAAATGGTTCGAGGTACTCCAGATTTGGTTTACGTCATTGGAGAAACTCATAGAATGTTTTACCATGACGTTTGACCACTAAGACTCCATTGAGGGTGTAACATGCGTTAGCTACTACCTCATTCCAAAATTAAATAGGCAGTTTCGAGTCTGCCAGCATCGTCCGGGCTGTCTCTATTAAGCTTTGATTCTTTCTCTCAGCAACTCCATTCATTTGAGGAGTGTAGGCAGATGTGAACTGGTGCACAATTCCTTTTTCTTTGCAGAATGCCTTCATCCACGGTTCTTAAACTCAGTACCGTTGTCTGAGCGAACTTGCCTTACCTTCAGCTTGTAGAGTGACTCCAATGTAGTTACCAGCTTTTTGAATGATTCAAATGTCTCTGATTTGGATTCAGAAACATCACCCAAGAGAATCTCGAGTAATCATCCGTAACTACATAGTAGTACGAATCGCTAGCAATGCTTTTTGTACTAACTTGGCCAAACAAATCCATGTGAAGAAGCTCAAGAAGCAGGTCCATTGAGTGAACTTTCTTTGCCTTATGAGACTTCTTTGTCTGTTTCCCTTTCTTACACGCGACACAAAAATCCGGTAATTAGAAGTTCTTAACATTTACTCCATGCACTAGATCATTCTGGATCAAGTGATTCATCTTTCATGGATTAATGTGTCCTATTCTCCTATGCCAAGAGATGGAGTCTTTCTCTATTGCCTTTAACAAGAAGCATTGTACATTATGATCGGTTGTGGAGGCCTTTGATAGATCCAAGACATATAGATCGTTATATCTTGAAGCTGACATTAAAACTTGGTCCTCTGGGATGACATAGTCCTTTTTCAGAACATAGCACTTCTTGTTGTCAAATATAACCTTGAATTCTTTGTCACATTTGGAAGACAGAAAGTAAGTTATTTTGAAGTTGTTGAACATAATTTACCTTATCAAACTTCACTTTCTGGTTTCCTACTTCGTCTTGTGCAGTGATATATCCTCCTTTATTTCCAGCAAATAAAATGTGTCCACCTTTAATTTTTTGACATTAGACAAGAGGGACATGTTCCCAGTCATGTGCCTTGATGCACCACTATCAACAATCTAGGTATTTGTAGTAGCACTATAGCGGACACCCTGCACATTCAAAGGAAATTATTAGTTTAGGTTAGGGACCCAAGCCTTAACTGGCTTGGGTGACCCGGAGGAATCACACATCCTAAACTCTACCCACTGTCCATTTGAGGGTGAGGGTAGATAATTTTTCTTTTTCTTCTCATTATCAGACACTGGACTTGATTTTTTTTCCATAAGCCAGTTTTGTGTAAGGCCTGTTTGTGACAAACAGATGACTGGCTTACTGTTTGAACTTTATGTTCACTAATTTTTTTTGGTGGAGTGATAGAAATCCTTTTCGAAGAACTTGGTTTAGTATCATGAAGTTCAATTTTCTTTCTTGGTGACTGATAATAAGGACCGTTAGAAGCGATGTGTCCATACTTTCCACAATTGTAGCAAGATCTACTTTCAACATGTTGGTGGAACTGTTTCTGTGGGGAAGTGTGTGACACAGGTGTGACTTTAGTCTGTTTGGGTTTGGGCACTTCTTGTTTAGATGTTTTAGCTTCTTTAACAAAATTCATTGTTTGAACATTTTTAACATCTTTATTGTCACACCCCAACCTTGATGATGGAAACGTCGAGGAGTGAGAGTTAAGATCGTTCATAGCCACATAATGCTACTAATAACCCAAATATATATATTAAACATAAGTTCCAATTGTACTATTACAATCATAAGTCTTCAAAGAAATTAAAAGCATAACATAAAATGTAACAAGTCATTTTATTTCACTTATTTATCTAGGTCCATCCCTAGATGTGTATGCTTCAATGAGTAGAAATCAAGCTTGAGTATTTCCTGAAACATGTTAAAAATAAAAGGTCAATAATTATGTTGGTGAGATTTCCATAGTTTGAAATACATAAGTATATAAAAGATGGCAATTCATGTTGTAAATTAGAGAACAAAGTAAGCTAGGGATGTAAGAGAGAATGCACAATCAAACCTCAACAAAGTTTTACAAGTCTCAAATGTTTCAAAGCATATACGATTAGCTAAGTGTACTTGGATCAACCAAGCAGGCTTGTCTCGCCCATAGATCTATGACTTCGCTAGGCTAGCAATAGTTAATGATTATACATATATTCGACATTACATGGTAGCTACAAAGTTCAACTAACCACAACATACAGGTGAAATGCCATAAGTTTACAAGAAGCAAACGTGTTTACAAGTGCAAGTTTATAAAGTAACATGTTTACCCTAAAGTGTAAAAATATGAAAAAGGGGTATAGAAATACTCACTTGATCTAATAAGTGTAGAATGATGATTAGTAAGAGATATAATAAGCAACGTTCCAACGTAGTCCTTCACAAGTTACCTATATATATATATATATATTACAAGTTTAAGTTTAAATAGTAAGATTAACGTTTTAATGCGAGCTAGGGTTTTGATAGGAATTTGGTGTTGTTAAGTAATTAAATTCATTCATATATATATATTATACAGAAAATAAAATATGAAAAGGAAAACTTATAATAATTTGAAAGTTCATAAAGTTTGAATAACTTTTTATAACAAAAGAATTAAGAACTATTTAACCATATTAATTTAAAAGAGAGATTTGAATCAATAATAATTTTTAGTGATTCAAGTCATTTTTTAAAGTCTATTTTAATCAAATTAAACTA
This sequence comes from Flaveria trinervia, assembly GCA_025506515.1. Lineage (NCBI taxonomy): Eukaryota > Viridiplantae > Streptophyta > Magnoliopsida > Asterales > Asteraceae > Flaveria > Flaveria trinervia. The sequence goes on along the minus strand of JACCIX010001078.1, from coordinate 102,829 downwards.
AATATACCCTTTGTTATATAAAAATATAAAAGTATTATAAGAACATAAATTTTCAGAAATTGATTAAATGACTTCAAAATAATTTAAGTTTACAAAATTGATTTTTAATAATTTTTAAAAATTTTCTATATTTTTTAAAGGCTGAAAAAGCCTAAAAAAATATGTTGAGGGTGCCCGGGTTCGAACCCGGGACCTCTAGATTGACAAACGAGTAGGAACCAGTGAACCAAGGCCTTAGCCGCGGTTTTACTTGGTTCCCAAATCTTAAGAACACTAGTTTCAAAATAGCCCCAATTTCTTAAGAACCCTAGTTTGATATGAATCAAAATTGAAGACCAAATCGACTAGTGTAGGGCTTGGAACCATAGGGCTTTAATTCTTTATGATGAAACGAATGTTTAGGTAGTTTCAATTACTTGATTGAAGCTTAACCCGTCAAGAAACAACGATGAACAAGTCGCGGTTGAATGTTGAATCAATGGATGTGAAAATGATGAAAGTAATAAAATTAACCTTGTGGGTAGCTTTAGACAACGCTCCTGAGGCAATGCCCCTTGTCAATTTCGGTTCAATTTGATTGGAAGATGGGTGTTGATTAAGTTGCAGACTTGCAATGAAGGTGATGCTCGATTGTGATAATTTTGTGTGTTTCAGATAGAATTACACTTGATAACAGTTTAGAATTGATTAATCCAATGATTATGTATCATTTTATTGGTTTATTACCGTACTTTAATGCTCGAATGGTTTAATGGTTAATGGTGATCGGTTACCGAGCTCAAACGTCTCCATAACCGACCCAAACTGAAATTAACACATACCATCAAGTTCGAAACGGTTCCACGAAGCGATTGACACGATTTAGGCATTGAATTTCTAAGGTTTTAGGCGACTAAGGGGTTGCCGGAGCCGCCGGAGGGTGGCTGTCGGAAATACGGGGGAGGGGAAGAAAAGTTTTGAAGATTTACAATCTAGTCCCTGTACTTTCTTTCCCTTATTATTTTATGCAAAAACTTTCATTTAAAGTTTTAAAAATGACAACTAACCCCCCCTAAGTTAATTATTTTATGACTTTAAGCATTAGTATTTTTTACAAAGACTTATTATTATTCTTACTAGTATTATTATTATTATTACTTTTTTTATTATTTTTATTATTTTTATTATTGTTATTATCTATTATATAATAATTATCATTATAAGCTTTCAAGTTGAAGATAAATTAAAGCCATATGCAAAGGTACCCATAAATTTCATATTAGGCAACAATGGTCCTTACAAGAATTAACAAAGTTAACTTTAAATCAACCCAAAATTACAAGATATTACATTTATCCTTTTGTTTATTTGGACTAAGACATGGTGCACATGGTTGGTTAACTTGTTTGGTCTTTTGAGGTTTAGAAGTAGAGATGTTTGAACCTGACTTTACCTTAACCTTTTCAAATTTTTCATCCAATTGACAATAGGAATTTTACCTTTAGATTTTAAAGTGGCCTCCTTCTATTTAGGGATAGATTCCACCATTTTACTCGTGGAATCTAGATCACTAACTAGAGGAGTGGACACCACATGATCCTTGATTGGATTGTTATTTATGGTCTATATTTAGCATTCAACAAGGTCTCATGTGGTGGTGGAACCACTTTGTAACCCAACCCCTCCCTGTTGTTACGTTCTTTCACTAAGGGCTGAACTATGTGAGAAGAACTGGTCCAACTGTGTAGTTTTTATTTTAATGAGTTGACTTCAACTTGCAAAATTGTTTTTTCTATCTTAGTTTCTGCCAGGGAGTTAAATAGAACTTTATGTTATTTGCTTGGTTAAAAGCAACAACCTTAGTTTCCCATAGTTTTTGTTTAAAAGTTCTATCTTCTCTTTATGATTGTGCTCATTTTTTTTAAAATCCGATTAGCTTCAGTGCACAGTTGTAAGTCATTTACTAAGCTATCATTGTGATCTAATAACCTAGCAAAATTTTGAATCTATGCTTTCTCTAAATTTATTACATTCACTACAAGCATGACTATTAAAAAGTTGGTCTTTGGTACTTACCTGTGAAGATTCGGTTGAATTAGTCATCATAGAAGAGTTTGACTGTTCAGGTGCAGGTGATTCTGAACAAGTTGTTCTAAGACCTTCTTCACTCAGGTGATTGACCACATTCGCAGTATCTTCATTATTTTACATCACTAGTTCCACTGCGATTTCACCTTCGCTTGCAGAGTCGTCATCCAAAGCCTCAACACAAGCAATGTTGGATTCTCCCGGAGATACAAAATGAAAGGTCCAATCTTGCCCTTCGTCGTCTTGTGCAGTCAAGGCCTTAGTGTCCTTGCTTGACGAGGTAGCACTACTTGTGGTTTATCTTGGCGATTGAAGGTTGAGAATGGATTACCATTACCTATCTTCTTGGGCTTAACACATTCATGCTTGAAATGCCCCTTCTCTCCATAGTTAAAGTAGGTAACTTTGGTTTATCCGAAACCAAAGGTAGTGTCTTTGGTGGTTATCAAGTTCTGTCTAGTCTTTTTCACAAACTTCTTCGCCCTCCGGAAAGCACTAGCCAACACCCACATGATATCCATTCTTTCGAGTTCAGTTTCATCTACCTGCTCGTAATCTTCATCAACGAGATGGCAGTTTCCAATCTTCCCACTAAGCCATCATAGGAGTGAACTACCACTGCTAGGAGATCTATATGCTCATTTGCCACCTCCACAATAATATTACCAATATTCTCAGTCTTCAACTTCGTAGTACTTGCTTCAGGTGTAATATATTGGGTGCATGATGACCCTAACGTGTCAGATCCTGAAGTAGTGGCTTGGGAAGGAGCGACTGAACTACACATGAATGCCATTTGAAGTGGTGCTCCTGAACTTGTTGGAGTGGGAGATAAGTTATAAAGTGATAGGTTTTTGATCATATGATCCTTTCTGAGACCTGTACTTCATCCTTAATTCTTCCTCTCTCAGCTTCAGAATGAAATTGTTAATATCCAACTTTGCCGGCATATCATTCTGTCTTAGATTTGACACAAACGAAACCCACTTCTCAGGCAAGCCATCTGCAAAACTCGACACCTTGTCTTCCATGGACATGGTTACCCCATGAGTGTGCAGCTCACTCATCAAGTGGTAGAAACGGTCGATGATGGCATCCAGGCTCTCTTTTCCTATCAAAGAGAAGTTATCAAACTCCTTCTTTATAAGGCCCCGTTCCCGGAAACCTCACAGTAGGTCATTCACAGCAATTAACACATTAAACATTATAATTATACAATCTTAAGCAGCGGAATTAATTTATCAAAAATCATTCATTGCATTTAAACCACTGTGGTTGAGCAATATAGCACTATTTAACTGATTACAAAAGAATTGTTTTACTGTATTACAAAACAACAGCAACATAAAGTACGAATGGATGTCAGTCTTTCCCTGTTGAGTAGCTTCACCCTCATGCCATCCTCAGCAATAATTACCTGCCAACTAAAAATATATAAAAGTCAGCGTTGCTGAGTGAGCTCTAGTTTTATAAGTAATAAAATACTTTCTGTAGGTATACATATGAAAATACTCTGTTCATGAAAACTTCATCTCTTTATACGTGAGCACGCATTAACTATACAATCAGGTAATACTTTATCTCTTTACTGTATGCCATGTTTACAATGCATCCTTTTATATTTATCTTTCACTGTCTATGGGGACCAATGAGCAATACCCCAACTATGTGCGCGATGGAAAACGGGTGATGGGCCATCTATATCCCTCGAAAGAGTCAACTGTATCCCCCGAAAGGGTTCTATGTACTGTGTACAAGGCCGACCCAATCACCCAGGGTACGCTACAAGGGTCCTGCCAATCTCAATTGATTGGCCCTGTGTGCACAATAGGGTAGCTAACCCGCAGCATAGTTGAGCTAACGACAACACGGTCGTGTCCCTCCTATGAGCTTGCAAGACTTGTTAACATTTTCATTAATGTTCATCTTCTTTTCTTTATTGCTCTTTCGCTTTATTATTACTAGATACTTTACGTTACGATAATAACATGCCACGTAAAGTCACATACTATAAGTAATAATAGTAATAATAATAATAAGTAATAAGGAACATCATATGTAATCATAACATGCATGGAACATCATCATTACTAAGCCCTAGTCAACTCTGGTTAAAACCCTAAAGCATAGACTCCTAGAAAACTCTCTAAATTTTCTAAGTGTTAGGCGCATGGGAACTATTTAGGCGCATGAGCCCTGTTTGGGCGTTTTACCACTATGCAGGCGCATCAGCCAACACTTAATCATTTTATCACTCAGGCGCATGGGTACTATTTGTGCGTATGAACACTTAGACGCACGAGTATTTCAGACGCATGGACACTTAGGCGCATGAGCCACTTGGGCGCATGGGCACTATTGGGGCGCATGGCCCTACTCTTACTCTTCCGGCCAACATTTCTAGGCGCATGGGCCACTATTCAGGCGCATGGGCTATACTTAAACATTTCTAAGGTAATCTTAGGCGCATGGGCTACTGTTTAGGCGCATGGACTACACTAAAATCTTTCTAAGGCACTTTCAGACGTATGAACCTTCTGTGTAACTTGTTCTTAGCATGTTTTCATACCCATTCATCAAACCCATTTATTCTAAGCTTAACATGACTATTCTAAGCATGAACAACCTATAAACATTCAAGAATTTAACATTTAACAAGCACAATACATGCGGGTAACATATATAAGCTTTGCAAAAACGTTTTAATACATTTTCAACCCCAAAGATAGTTTAAAACAAGTAAGGACCGGGGTCTAGAACTCACATGGTGCAACTTGGGTGCTCTTCCTTTTACCCGCTTGCTATGAGTTCAAAACACCTAGAAATAACACCACAACACACACACACGAGCACAATCACAACACGTAAGCACATAGACACATAACTGGGATAAAACCCGTCATAAACAAGTAAAAACCACGAATTCTTACCTTGAATTCGTTCACTTCTTCTTCTTCTTCTACAAGCCGAGAGTTTTGGCTCTCCTCTTGTCTTTCTCTCTCTAAAACCGAAGAAGATGTTGATGTGAAGTGAGGGTGGGCAATCATGCCCACCTTTACACCAACTTTTCAAAGATTTTTGTCCTTTTTACACTTTTAGTCCCTCCACTTAGACTGAATTGCCTTTCTTTCTTTTATTCTTTATTTCTTATCTTTTAAAAATAACCAGGTGTTACATTCTTCAAAGCCTTTGAATTTAATGCCTTCAACGTAGCGTTCCCGTCATACCGTTTTTCCAAAGCCTCCCATAACTTCTTGGCTTGTTTGTTCTAAAAAAACTAATGGAATATGTCCTTAGGAATTGACTGAGTCAACAAAGCATATACCTTTTTCTCAGCATTGTATTTCACCTTCTAGCTATCAGTCATGCCACCCAAGGTAAGTTTAACCCCATCAGCACCAACCGGCATGCTATAATCTGTCTCGATTGATTCCCACAGATTGGGATAAACTTCATTTAGGTATATCTCGAACCTTTGCTTCCATTGTGGGTAATCATCTAACGTTATGAGTTTAGGGGGTTTATTGTGATTCCCAATTTCATTTTCCAAAAGCAATAGATTCTAGATACGAGAGTCCCTACCGGTAGTAAACGCTGAGTACTGATCTTCCATCTCTATTAACTTTGAACTTCAAACTGAAACTTATTCACTCGTGCGAATGGAGAGGTCCGAATGAATCAATCGTGCGATTGAACAAATGCGGATGAGCCAATCGTGTGATTGGACAAGTGTGGATGAACAGTTGTGCGATTGGGCAGATGCAGATGAACAATGCGAATGGGATTGTTTAGTCGTACGAATGGATGGGCGATTGAGTTCAATCGTGCGTATGGGAGGTGCGAATGAGTTCAGTCGTGCGATTGAGTCAATCGTGTGACTGAAGGTTGCTGGTTTTGAAAATTCAAAGGTTTTTGGTACTTTGACACAAAAATACGATTTTTCACGAATCCTAATCAGCCGTAAGCCGAAAAATGTGAACTTTTAGATCTAGAGACGTCGAAAACACTGTTTTACTCAAAAAGATGGTGTTTTTGAATGAAAAACTTGATTTTTACACCAAAACCGATCGAATCACACGCAAAATCAAGAGCCAAAGTCCTGATATCACTTGTTAGGGAGGACTGTGTACGACAGAGTACTAACTGATTTTTTTGCGTATACCAAATCAAATAGTGCGGAATCCTATTTGATTAGGAATCCAATCAGGGAGAACACAGTTAAGATCAATCTAACGATTAATGAAACGTTAAGAATGATTAGAAAACGATCAACTGCGATCTATGAACTTGGCACAGGTTTTCTTGTGTCTCTAGACGGCTAGGGTACGATTATGTGCGTAGGTATTCGAATTGTTATGTTTTTCCACGAATTAGGTGGTATTTATAGGTTGGTGTCTTCCAATTGTATGACTTAACCATTAGCATGCAGTCGTGCGACTGAATCATGCGATTGATCCATCCGTATGACTGAAGGTCCAGTCGTGCGACTGACTCAATCTTATGTCTCAATCGGGTGACTGATCCAGTCTCCTGGTTCAGTCGTGCGACTGGTCCATTAGCATGAAGTATTTATCCATATGGTCTATTAGCATGGTCCATTCGCATGAGAACTTCATAAGATTAAGTTTGAACATGTTTCTCAATGATTATTGACTAATAATTATGTACAACAACCACAAACCTATATAGTTTGTTCAATATAAATTATCACACAATAAACAATGAAATATTAAATATTATAAGCATCAACCATACATTATATTTCATTCATACCCATTCAATTACATATATATAAGACATGATAGACATTTTACATTAAGCTCCTAAACTAGGTACATATGTATCAACAAAATAAATGAATAAAAGACTTCAACGAGTTACAGCAGCGAACAATCAAATACCTATAATTAGTTATAATATAAGATCATAAGATGAGTCTAAAGAGAATAGATACGTTCGGTCGATTTCGGGTTTCGACGCATGTTACGCACATAAAAATTTAACCCATTTTATCTTCTAACACGTCGTACTAATAATAATAATAATATCAATAATAGTACTAATCATATTTCTAATGATAATAGAAATGATGATGATGATGATGACGATGACGACGACGACGGCGGTGGTGGCGGCAACGACGACAACGACGACGATGATGATGATAAACACCAACTCACACATACAAATCAAACACACACATAACCCTAACTCTCACGACTCACACGCATACACACTAACTCACACACACATTAACACACTACACGCACACTGCACTAAACTCATACACACAAACACACACTAAACACGCGCACACACACACCACACTAGACTCACACACATAAGTACATTCATAATAACCACACACAATGCATTCATACATACGCATACACAAACACATAACATACCATACAATATATACATACACGCCTGTCCTATATATATATATATATAAATACGTAGTAGCAGCCTTCGGGGTTGTGCGGTATTCCTCGATCCTAGCACAACGCAACATCAACCCGACACCATCACGATGTTGCCATACACCCCGTGCAGCGGAGGTGCGAACCGTAACTCCTGAACCAAACCAAAAGAATGACACCGAACACGCACCGGAACACTCCCGATCGCAAATATATAAATATATATCTACATACACAGTCGCATATATATAAAAATATATACATACATAAGCATGCACATAACATATATATATATACCTAAACACACACATAACACAATAGGTATACACATATATGTACTTGGATTCATATATATACACACACTCACAACGTGTGTGTGTATATATATATATATATACACATAAATGCTCATGGCTTGTATATACATACATACATACGAACAATCATACACATATCCATACGAGCAAGCACACACAAATATATACACACGGATCCACCGAACCGAAGAATACCGAACCGAACATCACGAAACGGATGGATTCAGTCGTGCGATTGAGTCCATCGTGCGACTGAAGCTGCTGAATTTTGAGAATTCGAAGGTTTAACGTATTTTGACGCAAAAACACAACTTTCTCATTAACCCTAATTGCCGTATGCCGGAAAACATTAACTTTTTGACCTGGAGACGCCTACAACACTGTTTGACACAAAAAAGATTGCGTTTTTGAGTGAAAAACACGATTTTTATATCAAAATCGATCGCATCACACGTAAATCAAGAGCCAAGGCTCTGATACCACTTGTTAGGGACCGTGTACGGACAGAGTACTAACTGATTTACATGTATACCAACTCAAATAGTGTGGAATCCTATTTGATTGGCGATCCAATCAGTGAGAACGCATGTAAAATCAATCCAAGAATGTAACTAAACATCAAGAACGATAGTAGGACGATTTACAGCGATCTATGAACTTGGAATAGGTGTTCTTGGGTCTCTGGACAGCTAGAGTACAAGTAGGAGTCAAAATATTGAAAGTGTTATGTTTTTCACGAATTAAGTGGTATTTATAGGTTAGGGTTAGTCAATCGTACGACTGGACCATTAGCATGGTTCAGTCGTGCGACTAAAGAATGCGACTGAGTCAATCACACGACTGAAGGTTCAGTCGTGCGACTGATCCAGTCTCCTGGTTCAGTCGTGCGACTGGTCCATTAGCATGAAGTATTCATGCATATGAACCATTAGCATGGTCCATTCGCATGAAAACTTCATACGACTATGTTTGAATATGTTTCTCAATCATTACTTGACTAAGATCTATTCGAACCACCTCAAAGCTATATAGTTGGTTCAATATGTAATAAATAATAAACATTAAAACATACACTGTAACATTAAACATTAAGATCAATAACCCATATTATGTTTCATTCAACTCATTCGTTTCATTACATTTAGGACATGACAGACATATTACATTAAGATCATAAACTAGGTACATATGTATCAAAAAACTCCCCCTTGGACCTAGTTTCCTTCATCGTTTGGCATCCTTCATTAGCTCGTCAAACTTCTTATGCCTCTCCTCGACTGTGACTCCAGCATGTATTTCGAATGCAAAACAAAGTCTTATCACGTTCTGTAAAACTGGAGGGCCTGTACCATATCCTGCGTATCATAGAATAATGGCCACCTATATAACGTATAAACATTACTAGCTGACAGGTTGGTTAGCCACATTGGGTCAAATACCCGGATGGTGCCATTTGGTGCTCTTTTTGTAAAACTATGACCACTTCTCCTGTTCTCCAATCATAATACCACCACTTGAAGTGGGGAGTGAAGTCTTGTGGCATTTCCCTCTAGGAATCTTTGACATAGTGCATGGAGGACTCCACTTCAGCACCAATTTGGGTTTCCCAGTCCTTGGGTCCACCTCTGACCTTCGAATATACCTCCTAGGTTGTTGAGGCTTGAAGTTAACCCATTGAGTGTGGTATTCTTTCTTCAACACAGCTTCAAACCAGCCTGACATCTTCCTAGGGTCAGCATACAACAGGTTCATGCGTGCTAGCTGGTTGAGCTCAAAACCACGGAGAGTCTTCAGATCATGTGGGAATCTGAAGTACTCAATTCCCTTCTCCCTCTTCACTGCATATACATTAAGATCCTTAAAATAAGCCCATGCTATAATCCTGCCAGACACCTTTAGATGCTTCTTTACTTTGTAGAGCTTGGCGTAGGCACTCGGCTTTGGCGCTATGCGTTGAGCACAGATCTTTACAAAATAAGCAGCCCATTCAGCCTTTTTGATCTCAACATCAGTGTCCAAGGCTTGGGATTGACTTTCTGATTTCTCGGCCTCCTTCTCCGTCGTATCCAATTTAGAATACATATCACTATCGAGAGTATCCCCAAAATTAGGAACCACATTTCCCTCTCGATCAGTATATTCTAGATAGTGTTGTGTTGTGACGTCTTCAATCTCTATCTCATCCACATCGTTTAGCTCGTCATCACTAGAAACATCAACAGTAGGGGCATCCTTAACCAGTTCATCCGGGTTTAACCGAAACATCTCAGCGAGTTGCTCATCAGTGAGGTCGTGAATAATTTCTCCTGCTTTGGGAGTATAGCTTACTGACCTCTTGACAATCCCTTGTAGATCAAGTATCATAGTGAATTGAGACTTGATCTACTACATGGGAGCAACATCATATTCATCCAGCTGAGATGGTTGATCTGCTTGATTTAGAACATGTAACACATCATTCATTAGTAAATAATCAAGACAGTTAAATAATCAAATGTATACATAAACATTCAGTACATGAGTTTAATACATGATTCAATTACACAAAAGTTCAAAATACATAAACATTTAATCATTACTTTGCTCTTGAATCATGGGTTCATCAGCTGGTGGGGCCGAAGACAAAGTTCCTTGATCCTGACCCTTCTTTGATCTTCTCTCTCTGGCTTGGGTGGCAGTAGATGCAGCAACATCATCACCCTCCTCATCATCTCTGCTCTCATCCTCTCCCGCATCATCATCTCCCCTATCATCATCAGTATCATCGTCATCATCATCACCATCGTCATCATCTTCTCTAATCTTTAGAGGCTCATCCTTGGATCCCTTGAGCCTCAACATGAGCTTCTTGTTCTTTGCCTCCAAGTCCTGTATCCTCTATATAGAGGATGTCTGCATCTCACGTAGCTCTATGATCTCCAGACTCTGAGCCTCAATCCTCTGTACAGTTGAAGTCTGCATCTCATGCAACTCTATGATCTCTTGGCTCTGAGCCTCAAAACTCTGGGCTTGGGAGACATTGAGCTCCATCAACTGAGTTGCTCTCTGCTCATCTGTCGCCAGCAGCTTCAGTACTAACTGGTTTAGGTTAACCAGCTGCTCCCCCAACCCAACAGAGGGGAAAGAGGATCCAAAAGTAGGTGGGACCTGTGATGACGTCTCGGCTCCGTGAGTGGTGGGGGTGGTAGTGGATGTAGAGTAGATGGGTGGTGGGATATGTATGGATGGTGAAGGGGTGGCTGTAGTAGTGACAGGTGGAGGTGTGGTAGTCATGGTGGGTGGAGTTGTAGTAGTGGTGGTAGGTGGAATGGTGGTAGTGGTGGCTGTGGTAGAGGTAGTGGTGGTAGTAGCTGTGGTGGAGGTGGAGGTAAATGTGGTAGTGACTAGTGGTGTAGTAGTGGTGGTGGTAGCAGTAGTGGCTAAGGTGGTGGTTGTGGCTGTAGCAGAGGTCATGGTGAACTTCAGTCTCTTCCCTTTTTCCCATAGGGTTGCGCCATTCTCTTCTTCCGTGTGCCTTTAGGCAACGTGGCTCCCCCTTGGCTGCAGGGCGGGTCCGGGGTATATGATGGATCTGTATCAGCAGCAACAGCATCCCCGGACTTCCCTTGGCGTCCACCAACCGCCCATATACCTCTCTTTGTAGCTATGACACGGCTCCCCACCATTCATACCAGAGACTCTTCCTCTGACTCCTCCTCCTCCATCTAAAAGTCAGGTTGTATAGGAGCTGGTGCAGTCCACCCTGACCATCTCCTCCCTGATTAGAATCATGATCATCTCCATCGGAGTCATCTGAGGGTAGAGCAATCTACTCTACATCTGAATCACTCTCCTCATGACGCCACTTTCGCCTAGCTAGCGCCACGTAGTCTTCTCTCGCCAAGTGCCCAAACAGTCTCTTTACAGGGGGCTTTACCTGCTTGCCCCTATAAACCTTCATTCTCCCGAGAGTAGTATCATCCATGATCTCGAGAGATACAACATCATGGCTCTCCTTAGGCAAAGTCGAAAGCTTCTCGTTGATGATCATCTGCAGAAATCTCGGGTACATGTAGAAGCTCTCTTTGCCTTTCGCCTCTATATTCTCGATCAAGTATGAGAATATCATGTTGGAGAAGCTAAAGGGGTGATTCAGCACCAGTGCCATTTAGGCATTCTGGATTTGGTCCGATAAGTCATCAAATCCACTCCTTCTTGAAGCAATGCACTTCAGTATAACATGAGCTAGGTACTTGAAATAGGGACACAGGTTGCTTTTATTGAGCACAGCTACATTGATATCCCCAGAGTACCTCATTCAAAGAAAGCATCCCCTTACGGTGCGAGGATGTAGTCTGGTGGGATAATTAGCATCATCTCCCAAATAAAGAACCCGTCTCAGATCAGCTGCTGTGACCTCGATCTCCTGGCCAAATATGGAGCTACGTATACTGTAGGGCTCAGTCGATTGGTCAACAGAAGCACCTTCGCAGAAGGCGTGCTGTATAGACCTATAGGGTGTGCACGGTGTAGATATCGCTCGATAAATCCTCGATCTCTTTAGGAAAGCAATAATGCCAGCAAACTCAGCAGCATTCCGAGTTGTGGCGTCCAAGTGAGCACAGATATTGTGCTTGGTGTTGATGGTCCACCGATCTGCCATAAATTCGTAATACAAGACACATACATATTAGATTACCACATAACAGAAACCAATTCACTCTAAACTATTTGAGATCAGTCTGGTTCAATCGTGCGATTGAACCATACGACTGAGTTCAGTCGATTGACTTATCATGCGATTGAGTTTAATCGGGCGACTGATTCAGCGACTGAGTTCAGTCAGGTGACTGAGCCAGCGACTGAGTTGAGTTGGGTGACTGGGCCTGCGACTAGTTTCAGTCAGGTGACTGAGCTCATATGCCTCGTTTAATCGGCCGACTGAGTCATTCGCCCAGCTCAGTCGTGCGATTGAAGTTCATCAGGGAGACCATTCGCATGACAGACTGTCTGCTCGATTGAAATTCAAATTTTGAGCAAATCTTAATATTAGACATCGTGGTTTGGCTAATTAGACTTGCAATCACCCTACTTAGCACCTAATAACCTTGATTTCAACATTTTACTTAGTTTTATTAGTTTATTAATCCAACTAAGTCTCGGTTCTATGTTAGAGCCGAATTCAGTCATTTAGGGCACAAAACGATTTCCATTTGAGTAGATTGCACTGCATTGTACCTGTATAAACACTATCGATCGTCAGAATACAACAATTTGAAGTCAAGCAAGGTCAAAAGAAAATCGGGCAGAGTAACAGCACTATAGGAGATTTAAGGGCGAATGAGGAGTGATGAGCATATGCGATCGACTTTAGCACTATTTATACTGAATCTGGTTTCAATAAGGTGACTGGATCCATTCGCTCTTTTCATTCGCGTGATTGGATCTCAGTCGTGCGATTGGTTCAGTCGATCACATTCAGTCGGCCGATTGGGTTTAGTCGGGTGACTGACTCATTCGGTCAACCCATTCAGGCGACTGGCTCATTCTTGTAAGCCAATCGTGTGCATGGTTCATACTCATGCTCCATTCGGTTGACTGGTTCATAAGTATGTTTCAATCGTACGAATGGATCATACTCATGATTTTGACTTTATGACCATTTGACACTTAATTCCTTTTAACTTTTGATTAAACATTTTGAGCATTTGATCATCTTAGACATGACCATTTTAACTTAGACAACTTTTTATCACCTCAGATGTGATCCTTTTAAATTTATTTGAAAAACCGTTTGGTCACCTCAGACGTGACCCTTTTTAGTGAGTAGATCCCAGACAGAATTCCATATGTAGTCTGACTTTTAACAACTAAACTAACAAACGTAAACAAATGAGACTACTAGAACTAAAGGACAGAATCTAAAACATATTTTTGTGATGTGAGGTGGAAATCCTAAGATAGAAATCTAACAGATTTATTTCTTGAACATATAGCTTTAAGTTATTTTGACCATAGTTAGAACGATTCATTATGGAATCATACAGGTAAGTCAAATCATTCGGGACGTGTTACCAAAATCTTTTTGATGCTAGATTCTTGTTTTCATCAAGAGTCATTAGAAAATTTAGGAAATCATACTAGTACTACAAGATGCATACATTGATTTGGACTTTCAATACTTGCAGCCACAACATTTGTCACTATACTTGTCCACTTATATCCATACATAGACTTTTGACACTGATTGGTGATACATTAGGTTAAATTATTTCAACAAGCGTTTGTGGATCCCACGCTTATATAATAATCAACATTTCTCAGGAGATTTTTGAGCGGTCTACGGGTATTTTGACAAGAAGAAACTATTCTTAAAGCTTTCAAAGAGAAGCCAAGCCTCAGGTCAGTGCCACCGCACAACAGAGTGGCGGCAAACAACAATGAATTCTAGAATATCTAGGTTATGCTTATCCTCAGGTCAGTGCCACCACACAGCAGAGAGGCACACAACCTATCTTCTTGTTTGAGCAATTTTATTCTTTTTGCACAGATCGCACCAGCAACATAGGTTATTATGATTGCTTTTTGCATTTTTTATCATGTGCTTTGCTCATATTTTGGTCATTCGCACACATTTGTGGCGTTTATTTTGCTCGTAACCCCTAATTTTTGACAAGAAGAAACTATTCTTAGAGCTTTCAAAAGAAGCCAAGCCTCAGGTCAGTGCCACCGCTCAACAGAGAGGCGCAAACAACAATGAATTCTAGAATATCTAGGTTATGCTTATCCTCGGGTCAGTGCCACCGCACAGCAGAGAGGCACACAACCTATCTTCTTGTTTGAGAAATTTTATTCTTTTTGCACAGATCGCACCAGCAACATAGGTTATTTTGATTGCTTTTTGCATTTTTTATCATGTGCTTTGCTCATATTTTGGTCATCCGCACATATTTGTGGCGTTTATTTTGCTCGTCCCCCTTATTGGAACTCTGTTGATTGTGTTAACCAGGGATAAGATGATAACCCATAGCTTGTTAAACAGCTTAGTTTGGTCTTGAGATCACCAACGAGGTCTACTTATCTATTGTGTTGAATCTACTGACACATCATCTAATGGTCTAGCAACCTCTAGGTCTACTTTCTTCATGTTACCTTAGTAGTAGCTAGTTTTACTATCATTTTTCCTTTTATTTTTGCTTATACATCTCAGACTTATACTTTCAATTTCGCATCTAATTCAATTTAAAACTTTTAAAGTCCTAAATTTTCTGTTCCTGTGTACTATCATTTTCCATAGTCGTTGAATCGATATCTCAGATACGATCTCATTTCTTTTAGCTTGCCTGTCCCCTCCCTCCTTTTTTAATACTAACTTAACCTATTCTCCCCCTAAAATTCTAAAACCGTAAACGATTTGCATTTTTAGGATTTTAATAGGCGAAAAAAATAAAAACACTAAAATAAATTTAATAAAATAAACAAAAAAAAGAAAATAAAAGAAAAATGGACTCGACGCATCGAACTAAACATGTTCATTTTTTGGAATGACATCACTTTTCTTTTTAACGCCGTTGACCTCTAACAGATATAGAAAATGTGATTTGTTAAAGGCTTTTGTGTAGAGGTCAGTGCATTGAAAATCTATATTTATTTTAACCACATCGATTAAATGTTTTTCAAAGCAATCACGTATAAAATGATATTTAATCCCGATGTGTTTGGTTTTAGGATGTTGGACTGGATTTTTAGTTACGGCTATTGCAGCAGAATTATCAACAAATATAGGAGTAATAGAGAATTGCAAACCGTAGTCCCACATTTGTTGTTGAATCCAGATGATTTGTGAACAACAACTTGCAGCAGCAACATATTCGGCTTTACAGGTCGACAGAGCAACCGAGGTCTGCTTCTTACACTGCCAGGTCACTAGTCTCCTCCCAAAGAATTGACATCCTGCTGATGTGGATTTGTAGTTCATTTTGTAGCCGCCATAATCCAAGTCACTATACGCGGTAAGCTCAAAGTTATCATTATGAGGATACCATAACCCTAGTGATGGTGTACCCTTCAGATAACAAAATATCTTTTAACCCCTATAAGATGGTTAACTTTTGGTTTTGCCTGATATCTTGAATAAAGACACGTCGC
This sequence comes from Flaveria trinervia, assembly GCA_025506515.1. Taxonomy (NCBI): domain Eukaryota; kingdom Viridiplantae; phylum Streptophyta; class Magnoliopsida; order Asterales; family Asteraceae; genus Flaveria; species Flaveria trinervia. The sequence continues at coordinate 86,895 of JACCIX010001078.1, read as the reverse complement.
ATACATGATATCAGGTCTTGAGGCAGTGAGGTACATGAGGGATCCGATCATTCCTCGGTACATGGTGGCATCAACCAGATCACCATTCTCATCAGGTGCTACATCATGGTTTGTAGCAAGTGGAGTCCTAGTTGCGGAAGCATTTTCCATGTCAAACCAACTCAGAATATCCCCTACATACTTGGTCTGATGTAGAAATATTCCCTTTGGTGTTTGATCACCTATAACCCGAGAAAGAACGTCATCTCTCCCATGGCACTCATTTCAATGACATTGTTCAGAGGATGATAGACATTGAGGCATGATCCAGGAGTGGTGGGAACAACTACCTCGGAATCAAGATTATGAACGTTTGGTTCCGTATCTGAGGCAGTAGGAGTGTGAGGTTCCGAAGACTCGGAGGCATCAACGTCAGATGCTTGTGGACTTGAAGTAGTAGGAACCTGTTCCTCCTGATCGTTCTGATCATTCTCCACGGCTTCATCATCAGAGGAGTCACTTACCTCGAGTGCTCCCCCTGATTGACTAGGCAACCCACCTTGTGAACTAGATGTTGTAGAGTCTTGTGTTGGTGTGTTTAAGACATCATACATCATTTTGGTTGCTAACTCATCGTCAGAAGTGGAGAGAGGGATGTTGAAGGACTTGAAGAATCCATCATAGTTGAAAAAGAATATGGGTCCTTTTCCAGCAGGAGGAGTGGTGTATCTCTGAACGTCGACGTTACACCACACCTCTACTTGACCCATTGAGTTGTTGTAAACTCTCTTATTTGGTATGTTGTATCCCAGAAAGATTCCCTCTTCAGCCTTCTCGTTAAACTTCCCTTCCTGAGTTTTCTTCAGTAATGTACATGGTGCGCCAAACGGTTCGATGTACTCCAAATTAGGTTTACGTCGTTGTAGCAACTCGTAACATGTTTTTCCATGTCGTTTAACCACCAAGACTCGATTCAAAGTGTAAAATGCATTTGCCACTGCCTCGTTCCAGAATTGGATAGACAGTTTCGAGTCTGCTAGCATCATCCTGGCAGTCTCTATCAAGCTTTTGTTCTTCCTTTCAGCAACCCCGTTCATCTGTGGAGTGTAGGCAGATGTGAACTGATGTACAATTCCCTTTTCTTTGTAGAATGCCTCCATCCGTTGATTCTTGAACTCTGTTCTGTTGTCTGAGCCTACTTGTCTTACCTTCAGTTTGTAGAGAGACTCTAACATAGTTACTAACTCTTTGAATGACTCAAATGTCTCAGATTTAGATTTTAGAAACGTTACCCAAGAGAATCTTGAGTAGTCATCTGTAACTACATAGCAGTACAAGTCGCCGGCGATGCTCCTTGTACTAACTAGACCAAATAGATCCATGTGAAGAAGCTCAAGAGGCAGTTCTATGGAATGAACTTTCTTTGCTTTATGACACTTCTTAGTCTGTTTGTCTTTCTTGCAGGCGACACAAAAATCTGGTAGTTGGAAGTTTTTGACATTTACTCCTTGCACTAGATCATTTTGGATCAAGTGGTTCATCTTCCGTGGATTGATGTGCCCCATTCTCCTATGCCAGGAGATAGAATCCTTCTCAGTAGCTTTTGACAAGAAGCATTGAACTTGATGATCCGTTGTGGAGGTCTTTGATAGATCTAAGACGTAAAGGTCATTATATCTTGAGGCTGACATTAAGACTTGGTCCTCCGGGATCACATAGTCCTTTTTCAGGACATAGCACTTCTTATTGTCGAATACTACCTTAAATCCCTTGTCACATATTTGGGAGATAGAAAGCAAATTATTTTGAAGTTGTTGAACATAATTTACCTTGTCAAACTTCACTTTCTGATTCCCCATTTCCCCTTGAGGTGTGATATAACCTCCTTTGTTTCCAGCAAATGAAACAGGGCATCTTTTATTTGTTTCACGTTTGACAGGAGTGCCCGGTTCCCAGTCATGTGCCTGGATGCTCCGCTATCTACAATCCAAGTGTTTGTTTCATCACTATAGCAAACACCCTGCACATTCAATTGAAAACATTAGTTAAGGTTAGGAACCCAGGCCTTAACCGTCTTGGGTGTCCCAGAGGCATCACACATCATAAATTCTACCCATTGTCCATTGAGGGTGAGGGAAGATCATTTGTCTTCTTGTTCTCGTTACCAGACATTGAAATAGACTTTTCTTTCCATAAGCCAGCTGTGTGTAAGGCCTGTTTGTGGTAAACAGACGACTGGCTAATGGGTTGAACTTTAGGTTCACTAACCTTTTTTGGTGGAGTCATGGATCTCCTCTTTGAAGAGCTAGGTTTAGTGTCATAAAGTTTAATTTTTTGCCTTGGATTCTGATAATAAGGACAAGTAGACACAATGTGTCCATACTTTCCACAGTTATAACATGATCTACTTTCGACATGATGGAGTACCTGTTTCTGTGGAGAAGTGTGTGACACATGTGTGACTTTATTCAATTTAGGTTTAAACACTTCTTATTTCGATGTTTTAACTTGTTTTAACAGAATTAATTGTTTGAACCTTGTTACCATCTTTACCTTTTTTTTTTACCTGGACTTGGACATGATGCACGTGTTTGGTTAACATGTATGGTCTTTTTACGTTCAGAATTACCCGTGGTTGAACCTGACTTTATATTAACCTTTTCAATTTGTTCATCCAGATTAATAATAGGCATTTTACCTTTTGATTTAGAAGTGGCCTCCTTTTGTTTAATGCCAGATGCATTTGGTTTACATGTTGAATCTGGATCACTTACAAGAGGAGTGGTCACCACATGATCCTTTATTGGGTTGTTATTTATTGGTTTGCTTTTGGCATTCAACAAGGTCTCATGTGGTGGTGGAACCACTTTATAACCCAAACCCTCCCCTGTTACGTTCTCTCGCTAAGTGCTGAACTATGTGAGAAGAACTAGTCCAATTATGCAGTTTTTGTTTTAATGAATTTACTTCTACTTCTAAAACTGCTTTTTGTTTCTTTGTTTCTTCTAGGGAGTTTATAGAACTTAATTTCATTAGCTTGGTTAAAAGCTACAACTTCAGTTTCCCTAAGTTGTTTATTTAAAAGTTCTATCTTTTCTTTATAACTGTGCTCACTTAATTTTAAAATACGATTTGCTTCAGTGCACAGTTGCAAGTCCTTTACTAAGCTATCATTATGATCTAATAACCTAGCAAATTTCAAATCAATGCTTTCCCTAAATTTATTACATTCAACACAAGCATGATTATTAAATAATTGGTCTGTAGTACTTACCTGAGAGGGTGCGGTTGAATCGGCCATCAAAGCAATGTCAGACTTTTCTGGTTCTGGTGATTCTAAACTTGTGGAACATGTCCCTTCTTCAGGCGGGTGATCAACCAAGGTTGCAGTTTCTTCATTATTTGACATCGCCAGTTCCACTGCAATATCACTTTCGCTTGCTGAGTCGTCATCTAAATCCTCAACACTAGTGATGTTGGATTCTCTCGGGGACACAAACCGAAAGCTCCAATCTTATCCTTCGTCATCCTGAGTGGTCAAGGCCTTAGGCTCCTTGCTTGACGAAGTAGGACTACTTGTGGGTTTATCCTGACGGTTGAAAGATGAGAATGGATTCCTATTTCCTGTCTTCTTGGGCTTCACACATTCACGTTTGAAGTGCCCCTTTTCCCCACAGTTGAAGCAGGTAACTTTGGTCTTGTCAAAACCAAAATTTGTGTCCTTAGTGACAATCAAGTTCTGTCGGTCTTCTTGACAAACTTCTTAGCTCCGGACAGCACTGTAACTTTGGTCTTGTCAAAACCAAAAGTTGTGTCCTTAGTGACAATCAAGTTCTGTCCGGTCTTCTTGACAAACTTCTTAGCTCTCCGGACAGCACTTGCTAAGGCCCACATGATGTCCATTATCTCCAACTCTGTCTCGTCTACCTGCTCATAGTCCTCATCTGCCAGATGTCAGTTTCCAATTTTCCCAATTTTCCAGCAACTAGTCCGTCATAGGAGTGAACGACAGCTGCTAAGAGATCCATATGCTCTTTAGCTACCTCTACAGTCACATTCCCGAGATTCTCGGTCTTCAATTTTGTAGCATACGCTTCAGGTGCTATGTATTGGGTGCAAGAGGACCCTGACGTGTCAGATCCTGAAGTAGTAGCTTGAGATGGAGCAGTTGAACTCGACACGAATGCCATTTGAAGTGGTGCTCTAGACGTTTTGGCTTGTGGAGTTGAGTTTTATAGTGACAGGTTCGGATCATATGAATACTTTTGAGCCTTGTACTTCATCCTCAACTCTTCCTCTCTCAACTTCAGAATGAAATTGTTGATATCTAACTTTGCCAGCATATCATCCTGTCTGAGGTTGGATACAAAAGAGACCCACTTCTCTGGCAACCCATCTACAAAGTTTGAAACTTTGTCTTCCATAGACGTTGTAACTCCATGAGTGTGCAGCTCACTCATCAAGTGGTAGAACCGATCGATGACATCATCCAAGCTCTCCTTACCCATTGACGAGAAGTTATCGAACTCCTTCTTCAACGCTTTAGCCTTTAGACCTTTTAATGAGGCATTTCTGTCATATTGTTTTTCCAATGCATCCCACGGCTTCTTTGCTTGCTTGTTCTCAGAAAATTGATGGAAGATGTCCTTAGGAATTGACTGAGTTAGCAATGCATATACTTTCTTATTAGCATTGTATTTTACCTTTTGTCTATCAGTCATGCCACCTAGGGTAAGTTTGACTCCATCTGCACCTACAGGCATGCTATACCCTGTCTCTATCGACTCCCACAGATTGGGATCTACTCCATTTAAGTAGATCTCGAATCTTTGCTTCCATTGAGGGTATCATTTAACGCTATGAGATTAGGAGGTTTATTATGATTTCCCACTTCATTTTCCAGGAGCAATAGATTTTGGATCCTTGAATCCTTCCCTGCGGTGAATGTTGAATATTGATCCTCCATTACTAATGACTTTGAACTTTAAAACAAACTGTTTTACTTATGCGACTGAAGGAATGCGATTGAACACTTCGTGCGATGAACAATGTGGTTGGCTCAGACGTGCGAATGAGCAAATGTGGATGGCTCAATCGTGCGAATGGGAAGGTGCGGATGAACAATGCGAATGGGCAGTTCAGTCATACGAATGGACGAACGACTAAGTCCAATTGTGCGGATGAGGGATGCGGATGGATTCAGTCGTGCGATTGAGTCAATCGTGCGACTGAAGCTGCTAAATTTTGAGAATTCGAAGGTTTAAGGTATTTTGACGCAAAAACACGACTTTCTCACTAACCCTAATTGCCGTATGCCGGAAAACGTTAACTTTTTGACCTGGAGACGCCTAACACACTCTTTGACACAAAAAGATTGCGTTTTTGAGTGAAAAACACGATTTTTATATCAAAATCGATCGAATACACGTAAATCAAGAGCCAAGGCTTTGATACCACTTGTTAGGGACGTGTACGGACGGAGTACTAACTGATTTACGTGTATACCAACTCAAATAGTGCGGAATCCTATTTGATTGGCGATCCAATCAGTGAGAACGCGTGTAAAATCAATCCAAGAATGTAACTAAACATCAAGAACAATAATAGGAGATTTACAACGATATATGAACTTGGAACAGGTGTTCTTGGGTCTTTGGACAGCTAGGGTACGAGTAAGAGTCGAAATATTGAAAGTGTTACGTTTTTTCACGAATTAAGTGGTATTTATAGATTATGGTTCAGTCATGCGACTAAAGCATGCGACTGAAATAATCACACGACTGAAGGTTCAGTCGTGCGACTGATCCAGTCTCCTGGTTTAGTCATGCGACTGGTCCATTAGCATGAAGTATTCATGCATATGAACCATTATCATGGTTCATTCGCATGAAAACTTCATACGACTATGTTTGAATATATTTCTCAATCACTACTTGACTAAGATCTATTCAAACCACCTCAAACCTATATAATTGGTTCAATATGCGTTAATAAATAATAAACATTAAAACATACACTGAAACATTAAACATTAAGATCAATAACCACATATTATGTTTCATTCAACTCATTCGTTTCATTACATTTAGGACATGTAAGACATATTACATTAAGATCGTAAACTAGGTACATATGTATCAACAGAATCATTATAGGAAGTTAGGACGTTTAGAGAATGCTAAAAAGCGAAATGTAGATTGAAAAAGGATTATTTCATCAATTTTAGATTCTAGACAGAATATTTGGTATGTGTTTGAACAGGTTTTAAAAATAGCAAATGGTTTCATAAAATTATAAACATTTATAGTTGACTAGTTCAAAGTCTCCTGGGCAACTTTAATTCAAAAACATAACTTTATGAAAAGATCTTTAAATAGGTCAAAACAGCAGCACAAGACAGAAGGTGCTGAAATGCGCACTTATCTTGTAAAGGTTATTGTTGAGTCGTCCGATTGAGTTTGAAGACATATAAACTATCGTTAAAAAGGTAATTCATTGAGCTTTGTATTGGAGCCCTAACTCAAGTTTAGTTTGTTATGACCAAGTTATGATTAGTTGAAGTCGGACTATATTCTGCCAAATATATAGTAAGGCACTTATGTGCACTTATAAAATTGTTAAAGCATGAAACAAGTTAGAACAAATTTATTATGTTGATATATGGTATTAGACTTCATTTGAGTTATAAAAAAATTCCAAGACTTTGGCATAGCCATCATTTAGAGAAATAATTTTGTAGAATAACCAAATGTGGTGGCATAGTCGTCCATATGCAAACGGGATTTTTTGTTTACATTAATATGTTCTTAGCTTGATTTAGAAATATTAGTGATTATTATAAGGTTAGTGAAAGTTAGAAGGTTATAGATCAAATGATAATGATTAAAATTAAAAGATATATAGTAAAAGAAAGAATAAAAGTAAAAAACACGAAAACAATTGGATCTAGGATGATTAAAAGAATATAAAAATGCATAATATATAAGCAATATAAGATTACCTTAATATTAGAATATTCTTAAAACTACTTGTAAAAAACAAATCTTGAAATTGATTATTACCAATGGATGAAAAAAGGTTTGCGTGAGAGATTTTTAGAGAATAAGCAAATAAAAAGTGAGGCCTAAAGTTTGCTTTTATAATTGAGGTTAGGAGGGGGTTATGAATGGTGTTAATGGTGAGTTACAAGTGTTTCAAAAGGGGGTTATGATTAGAATTTAAAATAAATATAAAATTAAATAATTTAAATAAATGAAATAATAATTACAATTTAAACTCTAAATTTAATTAAACAACTTCTTTTTTTATTAAATCTTTATAGACTTTATAAATCTCACAAGAACTTGTGATTTGATTATTTATTTTATTTGAATATTTAAAATCTTATAGATATTAATAACCTTTCAATATTTATAAAATTTATTTTATAAATGATAGAATTTAAGTTAAACTGATTAAGTGACACATTTATTGTTTTTGGAACATATAAATAAACAAAATGACTAAATAATAAATTTGATTTACAAGATTGATACAAATGAGTTTGGGTTTGGGTTTGGGTTTATACTTTGAAAATAGACGGATGTTACATTAGCTACGTCAATTTGTGGAAGACATTCCAAGATGGCCAAAGCCATTATCGGCTATTTGCTACATTGTGATGGTAAATCGGCAATTGGTAGAGCCAAAAGCTCAATGTACAATGGCAAATCAAGGCACATCAGGCGTAGACATAACACATTACAACAACTAATATCAACGGGTGCTATCACGATTGACCATGTCAAGTCAAAAGATAACATTGCAGACCCGTTAACAAAAGGCTTAGCACAAAAATAGTTTATAAGTTGTCAAGAGAAATGGGACTAAAGCCCACGAAAAAGGGGGAATGTGAGAGAAACATATCCTAGTGACTAGAGATCTCAAAATCTAGGTTCAATATGACACCTTAATCATATGACCATCGGAGTCACTATAGGGAAGTACACTAAAATTTAAAGGGAGTGACGAACTTCCTAGTCCATTCACTCTAGGGAGTACCCCTAACAAGTGACCAAGGTGAGGTTAAGCATATTAAGGTTAGATGATTAGTGGGAATCAATATAACTATGATACTTTTAATGGTTAATCGAATCACCTATGCTAGAGAGAAGTGGGGTCGCTTCGAATGGATTTGTGGGGAGGCGCAAATCCTATAGCTCTCGCAAAACTATGAAAGTGTCCCATGACCATTAACGAACATGACAATGAGGGGTTGATTAAACCAGGAAGAGTGTTGTGTGAATGTATATTTTCGTTTACATAAAACATGGTTTGTTCGCAAGGTAAGGTTCAAAGGGAAGACTTACCTATCATGCAACACTTGACTGCTGAATTTTTTGGAGAATTGATTTCTATTCATGTGGGGATTGTTGGAAATTTATTAATATTATTAATATGGTTATTAATATTTTGTCAATAAATTAATGTGTTGAATGAAAACTAATGTGGTTAATGACATTAGGAATTAATAGGGTGGGAAGTTGTCCCATAGTGGAGGAAAGAAGAATATAAAATGGTTTATATTTTATAACCTCTTATCTATAATATTTACTAAGGTTTCACACTAAGTGGATTCGCGAAGGGTGCGCAGCAACCTTAACTCGCACTTTCACGCGTGGCGTGGGCATGTGGGCGCAATGTGGCACTTTGCACTTTGCACTTTGCACTTCCCATCATCGAGAGCCGGTTGAGATCCGCCTTAGTATTTTTGAAGGTTGGTTCGAGGGTCTGGTATGGCGCACTTGACCTTGGTGCGCCGTCAGAGCTGTGACTCGTAACAGCTTCTGTTACACATTGACCGAAACCGACCACTGTTAATGACGAATTAAATGGGTAGTTACAATTTTGGATTAATGGCTGAGTGGCTGTTATGGTTCGAATTCCACTATAAATACTACGGGTAGCTCAGAAGAATGACACACCCACACAACTCGAAACCTGCAACAAAACAAGTTCTCTAATCATCCTCAATCTCTCTGGTTTCTCTTCTACAAACAAGTTCAGGTTCTAGATCAATCCCGGCAATACAAACTATTTCGGCTGTTGTACCCTAGGAAATAAAACGAGTTCTATTGGGAGGCTCGGAATTTGCTTAACTATTTCGGGATTGATCTATATAACCAAAACGAGTTCTATTGTACCCTAGGAAATAAAACGAGTTCTATTTCGGTTATGGTTTACTTTTTGAGGGTGTAATATATATGCTTTTGGTTTTCATAGTAGAAACATTTCAAATTTAACAAACAATAATAATCATCAAATGCTTGTTCACATAGTGAAATTTATGAAGCTCATATTAATAGTTCGTACAATAATAATTCAATGCATGTCTTAATCCCGGAATTTGTTTTAAGGGCCCCGTGTTGACTTGAATTATTTAACTTTTGATGATTAAGGCATGCATTGGATTATTATTATACGAACTATTAATATGAGCTTTATAAATTTCACTATGTGAACAAGCATTTGATGATTATTATTGTTTGTTACATTTGAAATGTTTCTACTATGAAAACCAAAAGCATATATATTACACCCTCAAAAAGTAAACCATAACCACCCATGGCGAGTTTAAACCTCCATAGGAGCATCAAGTGGTATGTGCGTCATATATGCATAATCTATATTCATATTCAACGACGTAATGAGGTATTGCTATTTACAAAAACTATAGTGCGTCTGATTATATATCAACTTTTTTCTGAAAATTTTCCTAACACATCTTGTACATAAACCAAACATAAGTATGTAACAAAGTCGAAACCAAAGATGTCACTTTTGATGATACAATTATCAGTTATACTTTTTTATAGATGATGTGGTGATACCATAACTTAAATTATCTAGTATCGAACATACTTATTGATAACCGGTAATGATCTAGTTTAACCTGTGAAACTTGCTAAACCAATCATTGGTTTAGTTAGGTGTTCTTTTTTTACCTTTTCAACGCTGATAGTTTTTCTCCCGCTAAACCAACAAAATGGTTAGGTTTATATATCACTAGGCTATAACCCCGTGTATTACATGGGTTAATTAAGAAAAATACTAAATAATTATTAGAAAGAGTTAAGAACTATTAATCACTATTTTGATATAAGATATGATTGAAATTACGTATGAGTAAGTACTTTGATTCATTGATAAGTGTTTTTATTGTTTTTATAACTTTCGTTTTAAAAAATCATTGATTTGAAAATATTTCATTCTTTATCGAACTTTTGCTAAATCTTGTTGTTTTAGAAGAAATTCATAGTTTTAAAAAGTTTTGCTTTATAAAAGGTATATTTTTTAATTAAAATACATAGGTTTTATTTAAGGAAAAAATATTTTTTAAAAATTATTGAATTAAAAAAGACTTAGAGTTATAATATAAGAAAGAGAAATAGAAAAAATTGAAAAGAGTGATGTTGTATATACCCTCTTTTAAATTACTTTTATTTGTTATACCTCTCCCTTTCAACTTTTAAATATATTAACTTTTGGCTTTTATTTTTTTTATTTACCATTTAACCCCTTAAAATGTTAAACTAAAATTTTTAAGTATTTATTATTATTTTTAGTCGTTATATTTTTTCATCTTTTACTTTTATTTGTAGTAGTTACGAGTGTTCTAAAAAAGCCAAATCAGTAAATAACCGAACACCGAATCATTCCGTGACAATAAAAGTCGAATTAAATTGTAAATTAGGTTTTCACTTGGTTAATAGTTACGCAAAATATTGCTTAAAATATTGGGTTTTTACTTCGTTATATAAAAAGGTTTTTGAAACTTACTAAAAAAGAAAAACTTTTTTTCTAAAACTTCAATATTTTTTTCGAGGTTAAAATATGACAAGTTTTAAAATTACTTTTTGAAAGCGGGGGAGGGGGGAGCATGACAAGTAACAACGGACCATTCGAAAATTAGTTATTTGATTTTAGAAAATATAAATAAATAGTTCAGGTGAAAAAATAAATTTGAAAAAGAATATGATGATAACATATGTCATCACATATAATCAATTATTAGTATCAGATAGTATATCTAACTACACTAGATAGTTAACTTAATCCTACAAGTATACACTACCTTGAAGTATCAGGAAACTTATCATTTTGTGACATTACAAATAATAGGGGTTAGAGCCTCCAAAAATAGGGCTCCCGTGATAATAAAAAACTTTATATATGTAACAAACAAATAACTAGCCCAAATTGCTTCTTAGATCTTTGCGGTCCTGATGAAGCTCAAAATTAAAATAAAATATACAAAAACTTCCGACTTTGTGAAGAAAAATGGAGAAAAAGAAGGTGATGATGACCCACGAAAGTCAATTAAGGTGAGACATTTACTTATTTACCCCTACAAATAAATTTATTTATTGTTACTTATTTGAAGTGATTTTGAAAATTGAAGTCTAGGGGGAAAGGACAACACATCAAGCTATCAAGATCTGTATTTTAATTTTCATATTTTCTCTATCTGTTTGTTTTTTATACAAATAATCAAATTACAAGAAGAATATTTAAATGACTCTTGCATCTATATTATATTCTCCCGTAACAACCACATCTGTTGTTTGCATTTGCATATTTTTTTTGATATTCTAGCTTTTTGCTAGATGATGTATCATTGGGTTATATATCAAATTGTTGCCATTAGAAAATATCAATAGTCAGACGCTCGTACATAAAAGATCACATTATTCATGTTAGAGTATATTCATGCTTTTAGTGTCACGTAAATTTATATTCATAATTCTGAAACCACTTAAATTTTAAGAATCTAAACATTTGGTTTGTAAGTTGTTATTACCCGCTTTCTATTCATAATTATTTCCCAATCTTAGATTTCTTTTCAAAAAATTTATGAAAATAATGCTAGAAAGAAGTAGGATGATTAGACTAGCAGGGTCGTCTCAGGTCACGATTTTCATATAAGCAAGTGGAACACAGTGACATTGATATATAAATTCCGGTAAGATTTAAGTGTTAAACAACTTAGTAGGATCGAAATCAGAATCAAAAGTAAGAATTGGCTCAGAGCATCCACAATGAAATTTTTAAAAATACGTGAGTGTGTTTGTTATATTATATGAAATGATTTTAAATGGTTATGAGTGAGAAGAGAGAAAATATTATCATGAATTGATATATTTGAAGAATTACTGTTTAATCTTTATAAATTTTTTAATATTTTTAAAGTGATTATGAGTGGAGAAGAAATAAAAAAATAATGATAAGGTCATAAAAAATATTATTTAATTGAAAAGAAAAAATAAAACATATTACTTTTTAATATAATCATATAAATAAAAATAAAAAACCCAGCTATCACTTAAAAAGATCCAAAAAAGACAAACTAGTTCTATGAAACAATCTATAAAACAAGACATTAGAATAGGCCCGACGCTCTTAGTTTGCTTTGGATCCTTCAAAAAGTTTGAGCTCATCCCCATTTATAGTTCAATTTAAGCCTTAAAAAAAGCTTAAGCCACCCTAAGATAAGGGTGCTAAAATCATTAGGGTGCTTATATCATGAAGCTAAATCCAAAAGTCTTCCTTTTTAGTGTTGCAATGTTGCTCAAGTTTAGAAGATTTTTCTTTTTAGTGTAAATTTATTTGTATTACTTAAAGTACCAAAACCAACATGTTACCATATTATAGAATTTTTAAGTGTTCTGATTTAACCAAGCCCGACCAATACTTGTACATTTTGATCACTTAATAGTAAAACCATGAAACTTCTAATTTCTATGTTACTTTTAGTTCAAAAGAAACCAAAAACTAATACCAACATTAAATTACTTTACCTGTCATAAACGCACCATTACTTTACACCACATAACCGGTGATCATTTCTTTCTTTTGCTTTTGGGTGAGAAAGCATGATGAAAAGCAGCAGAACAAGTGCGGCAAGCCCCTTATACAGGGTATGCCACAAACATGTAGCTTCAAATGTGTAAAAAGAGATGAACATTTAAAAGCATAAAACCGATAACTAATGCAAAGGATATCCAAAACACAACTAATCAGTACAATTATTTGACAAAAAGATAAAAGGAATGTTCAAATCAGGTGACAAGCCCCATTCTATATCGCCCAGACGAAATCTTAATAAACCTGTACACCCTCTATCCATCCATACTTTAACTCAAAAGCAAGCATCCAACAAGCAGCAGCAACACAGGGCAGCCAAACTGCACACAATCACCGTTAACACACAAAGTCAACACCTTGACCTATTTAAAGAGTCAAACTATAGTTACATCATTATCTTGATAATAGTATATGTTTAGGTACTATTAATTACTATAAAATTCATTCATGGAATAAAAAAGTAGACAAAAAATATGTCAACGGTTAACCAACCTTAATAATCTCTACCAACAAACCATTTACTTACACTATTTGTTTTTCCTTTTTGCAAGTGTTATGTTGTCAAAGTATGCCTTTTATATCCTATAACCATTTTCATGCTCTAAACATCAATTGTGGTCAAAGAATATGCCTTTGTATCCTCCACTATCCAATCGATGTCAAAATGTAAACTTACTAGTACGTGATCCTACGTATGCATTCCATCTAGCAAAAACGTACACGCTCACGTATGTTCAATTATACGTATGAAGGATGTAAGCACACATGTTTTCCACCGACTTCAACTAAGCGCTATCCACCTAAGCGCGTAAAAGAACCATGTAGAACATCCCAAGATAACAATATATGAATAGATTCTCAATAAAACTTAAAGATCTTCCCTAAATTAATTAAACAAATTTGGTGATGATGAAAAATTGAAAATAAAATCAAAACAAATTTCAAGATTCACCTAGACTCTTCTATCCTCTGTAACTTAAAGATCATTAATCATATAGAATCCATTTTGCTTCTGTATCAATTATCATACTTTTTAACACAACAAAAAACATGATCTTCCATAGCAGGTGTATGATCTCAAAGAATCATAATCTTCCCCAAAGATCTTTATTTACTTCTATATCAATCATCAAATTGTTTAACACAAGAAAACATGATCTTCTACCACTTGTACGATCTCAAAGAATCATGATCTTCCCTAAAGATCTAGATGAATACAACACATATGAACAACCGAGTCAAATGACCAAAACACCCCTGAAAACATACACAGGTCGTTGAAACCCCTGATCAAAAGTCAAAATTCCCCTCCACCGGTCAACATCACATCAATTTCACACACAAAAAACAGAGATCAAACAACCTAGATCCGATCTAAACAAAGTATCAAACGAATCAACACCTGCATGCATAACCAAATCAACATCCAAAGAGGGGCGAAATCAGTAATTACCATCCTTCCATGAAACCAGTACTTTGCTGCTGCTGCTGCTGCTGAGGTGGAGGAGCACCGTACTGCGGAGGGTACCCTTGTTGAGGGTACCCCTGCGGAGGGTACCCCTGAGGTGGGTACCCAGGTGGTGGGTAGGCATCTTTCGGGTACCCTTCAGGGGGATAACCTGTAACAATCAATCACCATTCTCAATTCACCGATCAATCTGAAAGCCCTAATCCCTAAAACAAGATCTAAATCAAATGAAATCGAATAAAAAGGCAAATTGAACGAAAATCAACCTTGGGGAGGAGGAGCACCAACTGGGGGTTGGCCTTGATTGTAATAACTCATGATGAAGATATGGAAATGAGAGGTGTTTGTTGAAGTACAGTGGGTGTTAATGGAGGAATTGGGGGGGGTTTTATAAAAGATCTTGGGGGTTGATATTTGGGAAAAGGTTTATTTAACTTTATGAGGAAGTAAGGGGCGTATGGGTTATGGCCTTATGGGCATGGTGTGTGCGCGTCACGCGCTGGCGGTTTGAAGGTTAGTGGCGGAAGCGCGTGAGAGTGTGGGATAGTGCGTCTCTAATATATATTATATATTACTAGTATTACACCCCGCCGTATCATATTTGTGGTTTTATATTTTGAATTATTTATACAACATAAATGTTTAAAACAAAATAAATTCTTTTACATACAAAAAACAAAACAGTTAGACAAATACAAAAGTCATATACAATAGTATTCATTATATGGTTTTAAAGAAAAATATCGTCGACAACTCATTTTGTAATAAACTCAAGTTGAAATAGTGAAAAAAAATAAGCATAACTCAACGGTGTACAGTGACGGAGCTTGAACACTCCTGTAGGGGGCGGGGGGGAGATTAATTTTTTTAGGGGGGAGAACTCGAGTTTTATATAAAAATTACACTATCGAGCAAAAAATTTACACTAACTGACAAAAAATTTACACTACCAGCGAAAAAAAGAGGGGGGGCGGCAGCCCCCCCCCCCCCCCCCCCCGGTCCCAACTATGCTTCGTCCCTGACGGTGTATATGAAATATGTACAATGTAATATTTTAGAAGTTATACAGAAAAAAAAGACATAAAAATAAATTTTAAAAATAGCATTGATAATTGTATGTTTGAACTTTAGTAACTTGTATATTATAACATATGAATCTGTTATGAATGAAATTTACTACGACACATAGATAAAATTGTCACTCACATCCGTATAATGATAATGATAAGAGGAACGTAACGAAAGAATGAATGCATGCATCAATAGAAGAAGGAATGTAAGAAAGTTTTGTAAGCACTATAAGGAGGTTCACATACAATGAAGGGTGTTAGCTCAACGGTGTGCGGGATAGCTACCCCGGAATGATGCACACTGGGGTCTAATCCTTGTGATTGACCATACATATGAGATTCTTACCGCTTACCCCAGTACTGTGGTCAGGCCACCGAGCATAATGTACTGGAGTCTATTTATAGACTTCGGCCCAATACTCTATTTATGCATGACGGTGGGGTATAGCACATAACATTGGTCTGAATGAATGTAAAGGTTAATGATGTATGTACGAAATGAATGATGCGAAAGGGAAGGAATGAATGATGATAATGAATGACATTGAATGAATGATGAAATAAAATGATGAGATTATCTAATTGTACGTATAATGCATGATCGCGTGTGGAAGTAAAAGACGATTTTAAATGAAAGTAAAAATATTTTATTTTATAAAACTAAAACTCACTCAGCAACGTTGCATTTTTTGTATTTTCTAGTTGGCAGGTAATTGTTGTTGAGGATGGCACGGGGCAGCTACTTGGCATTTTTTAATAGCATCCAGTTTATAGAACTATGGTGTTTTTATGATGAAATGCATATGATAATATTTTGTAACAGTTAATTACATTGTATTCTTTTGTAGAAGCAGTCATTAATATATGAAATGGTTTTAAGTTATTCCGTTGTGATATTTTAGCAACTTTAATGTATGTTTTTATGTTTTATGTGCAATGATTGATCAGTTTTAAGCGTCCCGGGAACGTAAATTCATAGAAAAATAGTAAATTAGAGAGCTTTATAAATGAAATAAAGTAAAAATACAAGAAAGGAAGAAGTGCAAAAAACATGATGGTTGATAATTCATGTTGAACACGCGTTATTCAAAACATGTTTCGAGTCTCTCAAAATAACTTGTATATTTCCAAGGTACAATATGTGAAGGCGAGAACCCAAGAAAGTAATGTGAAGATTGTTGTATAGAGCTTTGTGTGTTCGAAAGAATTGTTTATGCATTACTATATTCCTAACTAAGGATCGTCTTATCTATACTACTACTATACAAACCAAAAAATACAATTGTAGTTTTACCAAAAAAAATTAAGATACATAGTACAACTTTTTAAACATTAGGTATAAGTGTTCTATACTATCATTCATATTTGCCCCTTATTTAATGAACTTCTTTTAATTAATATATTAATTAATTTATATTATTAATAAATTATTTATAACATGAGATTTGATTAATTCACTATATTATACATTATATTATTTATAATAATTTAAACTAAAATTAGAATTTATTAATAAATATTATTTTATTTGAAAATTTAACTATATAATTACTAAAAATATTTATTATTATTATTATAATAACAATAACAACAACAACAATAACAATAATAATAATAATAATAACTAGTATTATTATACTTATATTATTATTATTATTAGCAGTAGTATTATACTTATATTATTATCATTATTATTATAATAATAATAATTATTATTATTATTATAAGTATTATCTTATTTGAATATTTAATTATATAATTACTAAATACTTTTATAATAACAATGATAATAATAATCTATATCTATAATAATAATCTATATGTATATTATCTGTACTATTATATAAACATTTGATAAGAGTACACTTGTAATTTTATTTAAAATTTAAGAAATCTTAGGTGACTTTATAAACATAAGCTACAAGTGCTATATAAATAGTTTCTAATTTACCTAAATTTAATAAATTTCTCTCAAATAATATATTATTTAATATACATTTATCTTAAGTATCATCTTATTTATGATATTTTAAATTAATATTAAAATATATACATTTATTATTTATGTTTTATTATGTCTGTAACACCCGGTTATTTTAAAAAGGACAATAAATGAAGAATAAAAGAAAGAAAAGCAATAAAGTCCAAGTGGAGGGACTAAAAGTGTCCAAAAGGACAAAATCTTTCAAAAGTTGGTGTAAAGGTGGGCATGGCCGCTCACCCTTCCCTTCACATTACTTTTCATTCGGATTGAGAGAGAGAGAAAGAGCAGAAACTCTAGGAAGAAGAAAAAAAGAAGAAGGTCGAATTTAAGGTATGAATTCGTGGTTTTTAAGTGTTTGTGTTGGGTTTGGGTCTCGGGTTTATGCTTATATGTTTGTGTGTGTTCGGGTGTGTGTGTTTGGTGGGGGTTTTAGGTGTTTAAACTCATTTGCAAAGGGTTAGAAGGAAGATACACCCAAGTTGCACCAGGTGAGTTCTAGACCCTGATTTCTACTTGTTTTAAACTCTTTGGGGCTGAAAATGTATTAAAACGATTTTTACAATATTTATGTATGTTTGCCCGTATGTATTATGCATGTTGGATTATAAATTTTGGATGCTTATAGGTGTTCATGATTAGAATAGCCTTGGTAAGCTTAGAACAGATGGGTTTGATGAATGGGTTCGAAATCATCCTAGAAACATGTTTTACACGGAGTTCATGCGCCTAGATAAGGTTCATGCGCCTGAATTTGCCTTAGAAATGTTGAAGTATAGCCCATGTGCCTGAACAGTGGTCCATGCGCCAAGAAATATCAGTCGGATGACTAAGTGTAGAGCCATGGGCCCCAATAGTGCCCATGCGCCCAAGTGGCCCATGCGCCCAAGTGGCCCATGCGCCCAAGTGGCCCATGCGCCCAAGTGGCCCATGTGTCTAAGTGTCCATGCGACTGATTAGCCCATACACCTAAGTTCATACGCCTGAATAGTACCCATGTGCCAAGAATTGGGTTGGAATTGACAAAGTGTCCAGACGTCCAGGATTCCCCTGCGCCTAGGCACTCAAGCGCCTGCATTACGCCCATGCGCTTGAAAGTTGCCCATGCGCCCAAGTGTTCCCCATGCGCTTGCATAGTGCCCATGCGCCTAAGGACTTAGAATGTTTTTCTGATTTTTAGGAAAAACGTGTAATGTAGGCTTTGACTTGGGAGGTTTCCGGGGGCTATGTAAGTTGACTTTTGAAGTCATTTATGTTGCGATGAGTAATGTATGATGTGATGTATGATTGGTGGTTATGTATGATTGTTTGATATGTTCCTTATGATGATGAATGTTTATCTTTCCTATGGCTTTACGTGTTATGTTAATGAATGAATGAATAAAGTATTATGTAACGTAAAGTGAAAGATAATAGAAGAGGAACATGAAGTGAGAATGCATGCATTATTGAATGACGAATGCACGAAGGAAAGGCTTGCAAGCACATATATGAGGTGAGCAACCCAGTTGTTGCAACAGACTTGGGTAGCGTGCTATTGTTGAAATTGACAATTGGGGTGAGCAATCCTATGGTTGCAACAGACTCAGATAGCGAGCTATCGTGAAGTTGCCATGAGGTGAGCGACCTTATGGTTGCAACAGACTCGGATAGCGTGCTATCGTTGAAATTGGCAATTGGGGTGAGCAATCCTACGGTTGCAACAGACTCGGATAGCGAGCTATAGTGAAGTTGCCATGAGGTGAACGACCCTATGGTTGCAACAGACTCGGATAGCGTGCTATCGTTGAAATTGGCAATTGGGGTGAGCAACCCTATGGTTGCAACAGACTCGGATAGCGTGCAAATAGTTGTGATTGTTAATGAGGTGAGTGACTCTGTTGTCGTAATAAACTCGAAAGGACGAACGTATAATATGAACGAGGTTAACGAATGTAATGGAAGATAATAATGATATTATCTGTATGTACGTATGATGTATGATCACAAACGAACGAAAAGTACAGTTTGATTCTGAAAGAAAGTAAAGAACGGTTTTAACGATTGAAATGTATGTTTTATTATAAAACTAGAACTCACTCAGTGATGCTGACTTTTATACGTTTTCAGTTGGCAGGTAAACGTTGCTGAGGATGGCACGAGGCGGCTACTCAGCTTTTTTGGATGGCATTCTTTTGTTAATGTTTTTGCATTGTAATGCGAACGAATGATGTTTTGAAATGAACGCTTGTATTAACTTGCAAAAGCATTTGTAATGATATGAAAAGCTATTTTTTTATGTTTCCGCTGCAATATTTTCATAAGGCAAATGTAATTATAGGTTTTATGTGCGGTGAGGATCCAACTGTAAGCGTCCCGGGAATGGGGCCTTACAATTTCACACCCCAACCGACGGCGGAATCATCAGGGCGGACGAATGGGAGACGATTGTTCATAACACATGGAACTAATTAAATTGAAATAATATTAAATGTCATTAATCATTGAACTTTACAAGACAAATAAATTATCACAAAACAATCAATATACAATCAATAACATAAGATTTTCAATTACACTAGGTCCAAGTCATATATGAGCACAAGAAGATGTTCAAATAGTAAACCTGAAACATGTTAAAAATAAAGGGTCAACTATAAATTTGGTAAGTTCCTATGGTTTAAACACACGCATACACATATATATAAATAAAGGTTTACAAGTAGTAATTCATGTCGATGGTTACGAGTTAGAAAGCTTATATAACACATACAGTTACAAGCAAACCTCGACTTGATTACAAGTATATATGATTGGCTAAGTGTACTTGGTTCCCATGATGAACAAGCATACGTCATCAGGATACATCATTAGAAGCCGGCAATACATCGGCTTTAGCACCAAATAGGCTTGTTAGGCCCAAGATCTAATACGTCACCAGGCTAGCAATAGTTAATGATTGTAAACAAAATATGTATCTCATATAAGACTTACAATAACACAAATAACCATGACAAAAAGGTAAAGATGAATTGCATGTGTATTTACAAGTATCAAGATGTTTACAAGTGTAAGTTTATAAGGTTAACATGTTTCACCCCAAAAGGTGTGAAATAAAGTAAAAAGGGGCATGGAGAACTCACATGATATATACAAGGTGATGATAAGAATTTAAACGAGGCTCCAATGATTTCTTTTACAAATTACCTAAACGTATAGATTCCAAGATTAAGTTTGATAATAATATTAACAATGAGATGTGAACTAGGGTTTCAATTGGAATTTGGGAGTTTAAATAATTAAGTAAAATAATGAATCCTTTATGTTTTGGTTTAATAAAGATGATATAAATCAATTAAGACCAAGAATAATTAAAAATGATTCAAAAATTTAAGTTATTGATTTAATAAAAATTAAGTATAATATGTGAAAAATAATTAATTTAATAATTAATTATTTAAAACTTGATAAGGGTGATTAATTGAATACTTATTAAATGACTTTAATTTTTTTTAGAATCATTTTGTAGAGTTTTGATCTTTTAAATGATTTATTATAAGATCAAACCTTTAAGAATAAAGTTTAATAATAAGTTTAACGAATTATCGTGGACTAGAGTTCAATTGATGTTTGGGGTTTTGTCAATTATATTTAACAAAGTAAAATCAATTATATTTCCTTGTTATTGATACACTTATGTACCTAGATTCTGATCTCAGTGTATAAATGTCTTGCACTTAGTAATATTGGGAACTTAATGAAATGATAATGTTTGGTTGTGATTTATAATGTTTAATCTTTTATTAATGAGTTGAGTATATTTAATGACTAGATTATATAGGTTTGTGAGTGTTTGAATTGATATACATAATGTTATAATAATGAATACATTCAAACTTTGGTTAAGTGAAGTTCACATGCGTCCGAATGGACCATGCGCCCCAACAGTGGTCATGCGACCGAATGGCCATGCGACTGAGTGTCCATGCGCCTAAATAGTCCATACGCCTGAACAACTTCATGCGTCTGACTCAGTCGCACGACTGAACATTCAGTCATGCAAATGGATCAACCGCATGGCTCAATCGCACGAATGAACCAAGCTTATGGTTCAGTCGCCTGAATGAGCAACCCTAACCTATAAATACACTTAATTCCTGGAAAAACGTAATGATTTAGAAGCATTCGATCCACTTCGACTCCAGACGTACCCTAGCCGTCCAGAACCCTCTAAGTTCGTACTCGAAGTTCATAGAATGTTGTAGGTCGATTCCTAATCGATTCTTGACGTTATATTCAATTCATTATTGTGTCTACGTGCGTTCTCACTGATTGGATCGCCAATCAAATAGGATTTTGCACTATTTGGTTTGGTTTAACACATTAATCAGTTGGTGTTTCATTCAAATACCAGATCCTAACAAGTGGTATCAGAGCCTTGGCTCTTGATTACGTGTTGATTCAATAGTTTTGATACAAAAGTTGTGTTTCTTCATAATAAACACAATCTTTTTGTGTCTAACGGAGTCTTAGACGTTTCCTGACCTAAAAGTTTAGTTTTTCCGGCATACGGCGATTAGGGTTTGATAAAATTCGAGTTTTTACGGCCAAAACACGTTTAACCTACGAATTATCAAACTTCAGCAAGTTCAGTCGCACAATTGGCTCAATCGCACGACTGAGTTCATTCACATTCTCCAACCACACGATTTGACTCATTCGTATGCTCATTCATACGATTGAGAACCTCATTCGGACTGATTCATCCGCATTTGTTCAGTCGCACGATTGAACCATCCGCATTTGTTCAGTCGCACGAGTGAACTATCCGCATTTGTTCAATCGCCCGAATAAGTCCAATCGCATACCTTCATTCGCATACATCAGCAGTTTGTTAAATAGTAAAGTTAAGTGAAATGGAGGACCAGTTTTCAGCATACACAACAACTAGAGATACTCATATCCAGAATCTACTATTGTTGGAGAATGAAGTGGGAATTCATAATAAACCCCCGAAGCTTATAACGTTAGATGACTACCCACAATGGAAGCAACATTTTGAAATCTACTTAAATGGAGTAGATACAAATCTGTGGGAGGCAATAGAGTCGGGGTACAGCATGCCCATAGGAGCAGATGGAGTTAAACTTACTCTAAGTGGAATGTCGGATGCTCAGAAAGTCAAATACAACGCTGAGAAGAAATTATACGCTTTGCTCACTCAGTCTATTCCGAAGGATATCTCCATCAGTATTCGGAGTATACTCAAAAAAGAAACTATGGGATGCATTGGAGAAAAGGTATGATGGCAATGCCTCACTAAAGGCAATTAAGGCCAAAGCCTTGAAGAAGGACTTCGACAACTTCTCTTCAATGGGAAAGGAAGGCCTGGATGACGTGATCGATAGATTCTACCGCTTGATGAGTGAGATGCACACTCATGATGTAACTACGTCGATGGGGATAAGGTATCCAATTTTGTAGATGGTGTACGGAGAAATGGGTTCCTTCGTTTCAAACCTCAGACAGAATGGGATGCTCTCGAAATTAGACATAAATGACTTCATTCTTACATTGAGGGAAGAAGAGCTAAGGATGAAGTACAGAGCCCAAAAGGCCAACTACGATTAGAATCCTGCACTCTACAATGCAACTCCTCCGGTCAAGACATCTGGAGCACCACTGCAAACTGCCTTCGTCTCAAGCGCAACAATTCCAGCACAACCGTCAACTCAGTATTCGAAATGTCAGGGTCGTCTAGCACCCAGTATATGATACCAGAAGCCAATGCAACAAAACTAAAAATGGACAACTTCGGGAATGTGACTGTGAGGTGGCTAAAGAACACATGGACCTTTTAGCTGCTGTAGTCCACTCCTATGATGGACTAGTTGCTGGAAAGATAGGAAATTGCCACCTGGTAGATGAAGATTATGAACAGGTGGACGAGATGGAGTTGGAACGTATGGATATAATGTGGGCTTTGGCCAGTGCTGTTCGACGAGCTAAAAAGTTGTCAAAAAGACCAGACAGAACTTGGTTGCGACCAAAGATACAACCTTTGGCTTCGACAAGTCAAAGGTTACTTGTTTCAATTGTGGCGAGAAGGGGCACTTCAAGTGGGAGTGTGCAAAGCCTAAGAAGACTGGCAATGACCATCCCTTCTCGTCATCCAATCGTCAAGAAAAAGTCACATCTAGCAGTGCTACCTCGTCAAGCAAGGACCCCAAAGCCTTGACTGCTAATGAGGATGAAGGATAGGACTGGAGCTTTTGGTTCATGTCACTGGGAGAGTCCAACATAGCTAATGTGGAGGACATTGATGACGACTCTGCTAGTGAGGGAGACATAGCAGTAGAGCTTGCAATGTCAAATTCTGAAGACACTGAACCCATGGTCAACCACCTGCCTGAAGAAGAAAAATCTACATCACAGTCAGAGTCACCAGAACTGGAGACAACAGATTCTATACTCATGGCTAATTCATCTTCAACATCTCAGGTAAGTACTACTGACCAGTTATTTAATAATCATGCTTGTTTAGATTGCAATAAATTTAGAGAAAGTATAATTTAAAATTTGCTAGGTTATTAGATCATAATGATAACTTAGTAAAGGACCTGGAACTGTGCACTGAGGCAAATAGAGTGTTAAAACAAAACGAGCACAGTTATAAGGAAAAGATAGACCTATTGAATAGACAACTTAGGGAAACAGAGGTAGTTGCCTTTAACCAAGAAAATGACATTAGGTACTATCTGAACTCCCTAGAGGACACTAAGAAGCAAAAGGCTGTTTTAGAAGTAAAGTCAACTCTTGAAAATAGAAACTGCATAGTTGGACAAGCTCATCACACATTGTCCAACACTTAGTGAGAGAGAGAAATAATAGAGAGGGGCTGGGATACAAAGTGGTTCCACCACTACCTGTGACCTTGATGAACACCAAAAGTAAACCGATTAACAATAACCCCATCAAGGATCACGTGGTGTCCACTCCTCTTGTTAGTGATCCAGATTCTGTAAGTAAATCAAATAAATCTGACTCTAAACAAAAGGAGGCCACTTCAAAGGCAAAAGGAAAGATGCCTTATGTTAACTTGGAAAATGAATTTGAAAAGTTAATTTAAAGTCTGGGTCAAACAAAGTCAAACCAGAACCCAAAAAGACTATAAAACCTAATCAATCACGAGCGTCATGTCAAAGTCCAGGTAAACAAGAGATAAAAGATGTAAAACCAGGTAAAGCAATTAAGTTTGTAAACCCAAGTCATACATCTAATAAAGAAGTGCCTCAATCCAAACATAATAATGTCAACTGTGTGACTTTTACATCTCCACCAAAACATATAAACCGTAAAGTTGAAAGCAGATCTTGCTATAATTGTGGAGAGTATGGTCACATAGCATCTTAGTGTCCTTATTATCAGACATCGAGGAGGAAAGTAGAACTTCCAGTATCTACACCTAGATCTTTTAAGAGGAACTCAATGACGCCTCCAAAAAGGGCTAGTGAACCAAAAGTTCAATCCATCAGTCAGTCGTCTGTCTATCACAAACAGGCCTTACACAAAGTTGGATGATAGAAAGAAAAATCCGCCTCAGCGTCTGAAAATGAGAACAAACATCAATCTGAGCTTTCCTCAACCTCAAATGGTCAATGGGTTGAGTTTATGATGTGTGATACCTCAAGGAAACCCAAGGCAGTGAAGGCTTGGGTTCCTAACATGAACTAATGTTTTCATTGAATGTGCAGGGTGTTCGCTATAGTGCTGAGACTAACACGTGGATTGTAGATAGCGAAGCATCCATGCACATGACAGGGAACAGAGCTCTCCTATCAAACGTCAAACAAATCAAAGGAGGGCATGTTTCATTTGCTGGAAACAAAGGTGGGTACATCACAACCTAAGGGAAAGTGGGAAATGAGAAAGTCAAGTTTGATAAGGTAAACTACGTCCAACAATTGCAAAATAACTTGCTTTCAATCTCTCAAATTTGTGATAAAGGATTCAAGGTAGTCTTTGAAAACAAGAAGTGCTACGTTCTAAAGAAGGACTACGTGATTCCGGAGGACCAAATTCTAATGCCAGCTTCAAGATATAATGATCTTTATGTTTTAGATCTCTCAAAGGCCTCTACAACGGATCATGAAGTTCAGTGCTTCTTGTCCAAAGCTACTGAGAAGGACTCAATCTCCTAGCATAGGAGAATGTGACATATAAATCTGAGGAAGATGAATCACTTGGTCCAGAATGATCTAGTGAGAGGAGTAAATGTCAAAAACTTCCAACTCTTGGATTTCTGTGTTGCATGCAAAAAGGGCAAACAAACAAAGAAGTCTCATAAGGAAAAGAAAGTCCATTCTATAGAACTTCCTCTTCAGCTCCTTCACATGGATCTGTTTGGTCCAGTCAGTACAAGAAGCATTGCAGGCGACTTGTATTGCTATGTAGTTACTGATGACTACTCAAGATTTTCTTCGGTAATGTTTCTGAAATCCAAATCAGAAACATTTGAATCCTTCAAGGAATTAGTAACGACACTGGAATCCCTTTACAATCTAAAGGTACGACAGGTACGCTCAGACAACGGAACCAGTTCAAGAATCAGTGGATGGAGGCATATTGCAAGGAAAAGGGAATTGTGCATCAATTCACCTCTGCCTACACTCCTCAGATGAACGGGGTTGCTGAACAGAAGAATCACAGCTTGATAGAGACAGCACGTACTATGCTGGCAGACTCAAAACTGCCTATTCAATTCTGGAACGAAGCAGTCGCAAATGCATGTTACACGCTTAATCGAGTTCTGGTTGTGAAACGCCATGGCAAAACATGCTACAAGTTACTAAATGATGTAAACCTAACTTAGAGTATCTCGAGCCGTTTGGTGCTCCATGCACCCTACTGAAGAAAACTCAGGAAGGGAAATTTAGTGAGAAGGTTGATGAAGGGATTTTTCTAGGATACAACATACCGAACAAGAGAGTTTACAACAACTCAACGGGTCAAGTTGAGGTGTGGTGTAACGTTGATGTTCAGAGATACATCACACCGCCTGCTGGAAAAGGACCTACTTACTTCTTTGACTACGATGGATTCTTCAAATCCTTCAATATTCCTTTTCTGCTTCAGAAGACGAGTTGGCAAACAAGATGATGTATGATGTCTTGAACACACCATCTCAAGATTCAACACCATCTAGTTCACATGTCCATTATCTACCAATTCAGGGGGACCACTTGAGGTGAGTGACTCCTCCTCTGATGAAGAAAATGTGGAAAATGACTAGAACACCAGGATGCACAAGTTCCTCTTACCTCAAGTCCACAAGCATCTCATAATGATGCATCTGAGATATCGGAACCTCAGACTCCTGTTGCCTCAGATTCAGAACCAAATGTTCACAATCTTGATTCTAAGATGGTTGTTCCAACAACTCCAGGCTCACGTCTAAACGTCTATCATCCCCTGGATAATATTATAGGAGATGTGAGATCAGGGGTCAGACTAGAAATCAGCTGTACTCAGCTGATTATGCCTCTGTGATGGAAAAGGGATACCTTCACGATGGTGCCTACCGCTGCTTTGTGTCTTAGTTTGAGCCAAAGTATGTAAGTGAAGCACTGAATGATAAGGCTTGGGTGAGTGCCATGCAGAAAGAACTTCTTCAGTTTAAGAAGTTAGGTGTGTGGACTCTAGTAGATAGACCTAAGGGTGCTAATGTCATCGGTACCAAATGGGTCTTGAAATGCAAGAAAGATGATCAGGGAGTGATCATCAGAAACAAAGCTCGGCTTGTTGTTCAGGGTTTTCGAAAAGTTGAGGGTATCGACTACAATAAAGTGTTTGCACCAGTGGCACGGATGCAAGCAATCCGCATCTTCCTTGTCTATGCATCGTATATGAAAATCAAAGTTTATCAACTAGATGTGAAGAGTGCGTTCCTTCATGGTGAGATTCGGAGACAGTGTATGTCAGTTAACCCAAGGGATTTGAGGATCCATATCATCGGGACAGAGTTTACAAACTCGACAAGGCACTATATGGGCTTCATCAAGCTCTGAGGACCTGGTATGAGAAACTCTCGACTCATCTTGTGAAACACGGTTTTCGCAGGGGAGTCATGACTGTACATTGTTTATCAAAGAAAAGGATGGAGATTTACTGCTGGTACAAATCTATGTCGATGACATAATCTTCGGTTAAAGAACGAAGAATTATGCAAAGAGTTTGAAGCAGTAATGAAGGCTGAGTTTGAGATGAGTGCAATGGGGGAGATGAAGTTCTTTCTTGGGTTACAGGTGGATCAGACACCAAATGGGATCTTCCTATCAGACCAAGTATGTAGGGGATATTCTCAGTCGGTTTGACATGGAGAAGACTCTCTACAGCTGGCACTCCACTTGCTACAAACCATGATGTAGCACCCGACGAGAATGGTGACTGGTGATGCCATGTACCGAGGGATGATCGGATCTCTCATGTACCTCACTGCCTCACGACCTGATATCTACATGTTTATGCTCATGATATCAGGCAAAGCCTAAGGTGAACCATCTAATTGGGGTCAAAGGATTTTCGTTATCTGAAGGGCACACCCACACTTGGGTTGTGGTACCCTCATGATGATGACTTTGAGCTTACAGCGTATAGCGACTCGGATACGGACGGCTGCAAGATGAACTACAAATCTACATCAGCAGGGTGTCAGAGTGGATAAGTTTAAGTTAGTAGTGTAAGAAAGAAACACCTTGGTTGCATTGTCAACTTGTGAAGCTGAATACGTTGCCGCTGCAAGCTACTGCTCTTAAATCATATGGATTCAACAGAAAATGGGGGATTACGGTTTGCACTTCTCTTCTACTCCAATCTATGTTGATAACTCTGCTGCAATTGCAGTTACTAAGAACCCGGTCCAACATCCTAAGACCAAACACATCGGTATTAATATCACTTTATACGTGATTGCTTTGAAAAGAACTTAATCGATGTGGTAAAAATAAATACGGATTTCAACGCGCTGATCCTATACAAAGGCATTTGACAAACCACGTTTTTTATATTGTTAGAGGTCAACGGCGTTAAAAAGAAAAGTGAGGTCATTCCTGAAGATACCATGTATAGTCTGATGTGTCGTGTCTAGTTTCTTTTATTTTTTACATTTTTATTTTATTTTATTTTTATTCTCTTGTCTTTGTTTAATTTAAATAGTTTCATCACAATTGGTTTATTTCCTTACCTATTAAAATCCTAAAACGCTACTCCGTGGTGGTTTTATAATTTTAGGGGAGAATAGGTTTAGGCAATATAAAAAAAGACGAGGGAAAAGAAGAGGCAAGATGATAATAATAAGATCGTATGTGTGATACCGATTCAATTTTTGGAATATGATAGTACACAGGTACAAACCATTTAGGACTTAAAAATCAAAATTGAAAAAGATGCAAAGCTCAAGTATAAGTCTGTGTAGTCTGAGCAATATAAAAGGAAATATGATAGATAAGCTAGCTACCACTAAGGTAAGACACAGAAAGTAGACCTAGAGGTTGCTAGACCACAGATGATATGTCGGTAGATTCAACACAATAGATGACTAGACCTTTTGGTGATCTCAAGATTAAACTAAGATGTTTGACTAGCTGTGGGTAACACCTTATCCTTGGTTAACCAATCAACAAAGATTCCAATAAGGGGTGATGAGTAAAAGAAACGCCACAAATGTGTGCGTAAGACCAAAGCATGAGCAAAAGCACATGAAACAATGCAATCAAACTGATAACTTAAGTTATTGGTGAGATCTGTGCAAAAAGAATGAAAATGCTCAAACAAGAAGATGGGTTATGTGCCTCTCTACTATGCTGTGGCACTGACCAGAGGATAAGCATAATCTATATATTCTAGAACTCATTGTTGTTTGCCGCCTCTCTGCTGTGCGGTGGCACTGACCTGAGGATTGGCTTCTCTTTGAAAGTTCTAAGAATAGTCTCTTCCTTTGACCGCTCAAAAATCTCCTGAGGAATGTTGATTACTATATAAGTGTGGGATCCACAAATGCTGGTTGAAATAAATAAACCTTAAACTGTCACCAAACTGTGTTGAAAGTCTGTGTGGATTTAAGAGGACAAGTATACTGACAATCATTGTGGCTACAATTCTTGAAAGTTCAAATCAGTGTGGGGACCTAGGTGTACTAGCATGATTTCCTAGATTTGCTAACTGACTCCAGATGAAAAACAAGAATAGAGCATTAAAGTCTGTAAATAACGTGTCCTGAATGATTTGAATCTCCTGTATGATTCCAACTTGAATTAGTCCATGTATTGTTTAAATGATTGAAGCTGCTCTCTCAGAAAAATTGTTCCTTAGAACTACATCTTAGGAGTTTACCCTCACAAAAACACAAAAACATGTCTTAGTTTTAATGTTTCAGTTATGATTTCTTTTATTTCTGTACAAAGTTTGTATCGGACTAGGTCATGGAAGTTGATAAGGGACCTTATCATCTAAAAGGTCACGATGGATGTGACCACTCGTGCTTTCAAATAAAATTGGGTCACGTCTGAGGTGACAAAATGTTTTAAAAAGATCATGTCTGAGATGATACATTTTTTTAAAAGATTAAAATGATCATGTATGAGATGATCAAGTGCACATGACGTTTATTCAAAACTTAAAAGGGTGTAATTTGTAAAATGGTCATAAAGTCAAATTCATGAGTCTGACCCATTCACATGAATGGACCATGAGTATGGACCAATCATGCGAATGGACCATACTCATGCAATAAACAGCCGAATGGACATGAGTATGAACCATTCACCCGAATGGTTTATCCAAATGACCCATTCGACCGAATGAGAGTGTGCGCATGAGTCAGTCGACCGACTGAGCTCCAGTCGGCCGACTGAAAGTGCACGACTAAGCCAATCGCATGATTGAGCTCGCCGAATAGCTCAATCGGCCGAATGAATCATACGAATGAGTTCAGTCGGCCGACTGAACCAATCGCAAAATCAGTCAACGATTGAACTCAGTCGCCTGTCATTCACCCGAATGAGTCCAGTCGCATGACAGTACAACCGACTGAACACAGTCGCATGATTCATTCGCATGAATGAATCAGAATGAATTCTATCAAGTTACTTAGAACTGATATGTGTTACATGAGCATCTAATATTTATGTATCTTGTGTTATAGATCGATGGCTGAGAGATGGTCTATCAATCCCAAGCACAACATTTGTGCTCATTTAGACCACACAACTCGGAATGGTGCCAAGTTTGCAGAGATCGTCGCTTTTCTCAAGCGATCGAGGATACACAAAGCCATCTCTACCCCATGCACTCCTTATAGGTCTATACTCCAGGCCTTCTGGGAGAATGCAGCTGTGGATAGATCATGAGAGCCATACAACATTAGGAGCTCCATCTTTGGTATGGACATAGAGATTACAGCTGAAGACATTCAGCGTGTACTTGGGTTGGGAGATGATGCTGGATACCCCACCAAGCTACACCCGCTGATAGTGAGAGGCCGTTTTCTGAGGATTAAGTATGCTGGGGACATCAACTCAGGTGTGCTCAACAAGAGCAACCTGTGCCCCTAGTATAAGTACTTGGCACATGTTATTCTGAAGTGTATAGCTTCCAGAAGGGGTGGGTTCGATGACCTATCAAACCAGATACAAAATGCCTACGTGGCACTGGTGCTGAACTACCCCTTCAGTTTCTCTAGCATGATATTCTCTTACCTCGTAGAAAATCTAGAGGCAAAGGGAAAAGAGGGTTTTTGTATGTACCCCAGGTTCTTGCAGCTGATTTTTGATGAGAAGCTGCCCTTGCTTCCGAAGGAGCGCCACGATGCAGTGGCTTTGGAGATCATGGATGATATGACTCTGGGTCATATGAGAGTGTACCGGGGTAAGTAGGTAAAGCCCTAGGTAAAGAGGCTTATCGGCCATCTGGCCAAGGAGAACTACGTGGCGCCAGACTGCTAGATTCCACCGGGAGTTCATACTTGGTGAGGATGAGGAGGAGTTGAATGAGGAGCCACTGACCCGTACTGTGGGAAGCAAAGTAGTTGCCACAGAACGGGGGCTTAGGGCGGTTGGTAAACGCCCTGGTGGTTCGGGAGAGGATGATACCGATCCCACGTATGCTCCTGACCAGCCGAGTAGTGCCCTAGGGGGAGCATCCTCTTCGACTGGTTCGAGGAAGAAAAGGATGGCTCAGCCCCATGGTATGAAGAAGAAGAAAAGAAGGCTTACTTTCATTACTACCTCCACCATCACTACTTCTGCCACCAGTACCACCACCACAGCTACCACCACTACCATACCACCCACTTCTCCACTACACATCCATCCTCCACTAATAAAGCCACACCTCCACCAGTGATTCCTCCCCCAATCTACATCACCTCCACCACCACTTCAGCTTACCCTCACCACCCACACACATACCATCTCCCATAGTCACCACTGCCACCACCACTACTTCTAGCCACCAGGCAGGACCATCATATTCCCCATCCTTTCCCTCAGGATCATCTCTACCTCTAAGTGGGGTAGAGGAACAACTTTCAGCAGTAAATCGTATGGTGCTGAAACTGTTAGCAGCCGATGATGAGAAGACTGCTCAACTCAGACAGTTAGTGGAGCTTACAGTGCACAATCACATCAGGTCTCTCAACAGGCATACCAGATTGAAGAGCAGGCACAACAAATGGCTGCTCAGAGCCAAGAGATTTCCAACTCAAGGAGCAAAATGTGCTATCTACTAGGAAGATTGAGGAGTTAGAGGACGCTAAAAGGACCATCCTGCTTAAACTTAAGGGCACAAAGGATGAGCCTCTGAAGATCAGAGAGGGAGACGGTGATGATAGTGATGATCATGAGAGTGATGATGAAGATGATGATGGTGATGAAGGAGGAGGAGAGTCATCTGCTTCAAATGCACAGGAAGCTAGTGAGAGGCGGACCAAAAAGACTCAAGATCCATGTGCCTTGACATTAGCCCCAACAGCAAAAGGACACAGGATCCAAGACAAGAGTAATATTTAGATGTTTTATTGTTATTTAAACTCATTGTATTGGATCATGTATAAAATTATGTAATGAATGTTTATATGTAATGTAAATGGTTATGTCTTGATTATTAATTATTGATTGCTGTGTGAATGTTCAAATCAAGCAGATCCAGATTTTCAACGAGATAAATATGACATTGCTCCACGACAATAGATCAAGACTCAACTGATGTTGATTCTTGATCTGCAAGGTATTGTAAGGAGATCTGTGATGTATACTCCTGAAGAAGGAGAAATCATTCACAATCTCATTGATGAGCAACTAGCCGAAATGTTCAAGCTGAATGCTAAAGAGATTGTGAAAGATGCCCCTACTGTGAATGTAGAGAGTGATGATGAGCTTCAGGATGTCGATGAGATTGTGATAGAAGATGTCACTGCTCAACACTATCCACAGTACACTGACATGGAGGGTTCTGCCATTCCCAATCTGGGAGACACTATTGTCAGTGATACTTTTGAGATTCTAGACAGGATGGAACAAGCGTCCGGAAAAGATAAAGATAAGGCCCAAGCCACAGATGCTGAAGTGAACATCAAAAAGGCAGAATGGGCAGCATGTTTTGAGGAGATAAGAGCCCAACGCAACGCGTCAACGTCAACTGTCTACACCAAATTGTGTAAGGTCAAGAAACATCAAATGGTGGCAGGCAGGATCATATCATGGGCATATTTTGAAGACCTCAACGTTTACGCTGTAAACGTGAGAAGGGAATTGAGTATTTCAGGTTTCCACATGACCTGAAGACTCTTCCAGGTTTTGAGCTTAACCAGTTAGCAAAGTTAAAATTGCTATATGCTGACCCTCGTAAGATGTCAGGTTGGTTTGAAGCAGCTTTAAAGAGGGAGTACCACACCAGATGGGTCAACTTCAAACCTCAACAACCAACAAGGTACATCAGTCGATCTGAGGTTGACGCCATAACTGGCAAACCAAAAGTAGTGTTGAAGTGGAGTCCACCACGTACAATGTCAAAGATCCCACTACGTGAGATGCCTCAGGACTTCACTCCACATTTCAAATGGTGGTACTACAATTGGAGAATGGGAGAGGCCGTGATAGTCTTGAACAAAAATGGTAAAATGGAAACCATAAGGGTGTTTGACCTAATGTGGCTCACCAACTTGTCTGCTAATGATGCATATACATTATACAAGTGGCCACTGTTCTATGACTCACGAGATATTGTACAAGCTTTACAATTTCAAAATGTAATACGACTCTGTTTTGCTTTCGAGATAAACACAAGAGTCACCAAAGAAGCTAAGTATAAGAAATTTGAGTAAATTATGAAAGATGTAAGACAATAGATAGATCTAGGTCTAAGGGGGAGTTTGTTGATATACTTATGTACCTAGATTCTAATCTCAGTGTATTAAATGTCTTGCACTTATGTAATATTGGGTACTTAATGAAATGATAATGTTTGGTTGTGATTTATAATGTTTAATATTTCATTAATGAGTTGAGTAATATTTAATGACTAGATTATATAGGTTTATGAGTGTTTGAATTGATATACGTAATGTTATAATAATGAATACATTCAACTTTGGTTTAGTGAAGTTCACATGCGTCCGAATGGACCATGCGCCCCAACAGTGGTCATGCGACCGAATGGCCATGCGACTGAGTGTCCATGCGCCTAAATAGTCCATACGCCTGAACAACTTCATGCGTCTGTGTTGGATCTAGAAAGGCTGGTGCAACCAAAACCAAGTCACTTAGAAGATTTTGGTATAACAAATAAAGGACTTCCGAAGCCAAGTATGGAACTTCCGAAGGAAAAAGGAGATCTTCCGAAGACAAAGTGTAAAGCTTACTTCCGAAGGAAAAGTTCCAACTTCTGAAGATAAAGAACCTACTTCCGAAGTTCAAGACTTAGAAAGAAAGATCTGAAGTCAACTTCCGAAGCACAGAAGTCCTCAAGCCTCGGAAGTATAGAAGCCACTTCCGAAGTATAAGTGGGTTCAGAAGAACTTGTTTTTCCGAAGCCAACTTACGTTCGGAAATCACTGCTATTATCCAGTGGACATAAGTATGGCCTGCCTGACACTCCGCTACAAATCTCTGAGATACTGCATGGCGTTTTCTCAAAAGCCATGTAGTTGACCATACTTTAATCCATTGTTACCTTTTATGTTAGTACAGTTGCCATCTTTAGTTGGTGACAAAAGGTAAATCATGGACATGTCATGACTACCATATCTTAGATAATACTTTATCTAAGATACCTTAACTTAGCATTGTAGTATATGCTTTAGTCTTAGGTTCCAGCTAGTATCAAAGCATATCCGGCTGTAAGATCTAGTATATATAGTCTCTCATTGTAACTCATATATCATGCTTGTAAGAGCCTTGTAATATCTTGAGTTGAGAAGTAATATATACAAGTGCCTTGAAAATTTATTTCTGTGTGCTCATTATTGCTTACTATATATTATCAACTCTTGTAAAAGACTTTACTTCATTTGAATTGAGTGTTTCTATAAGTGAGTTTGAGAGAAATCCAAGTGTTTAAGTGACAAACCCGATCCTGCAATTGGTATCAGAGCTTGTTAGGCTCTTGATTGTGAGATCTTACCATTCTAATCAACCTGATTTTCACTCCTTATACCTCACTCAAAATGGCCCTCAACAAATATGAAGTAGAGATGGGGACGATGACCAACGCACCCATCATCACCCCTGAAAACTTCAGGTCCTGGAGCAGAAGAATGGAGGGATTCATCAGATATCAAGACAACAAATTGTGGCAATCCATTGTCAATGGACAGTATAAGCCAAAAGTAGCTGGTGGAAACGGTGCCATGATCGAGAAAGCTATTGAAGATTATTTTGATGAAGACAGGAAGAAGCTTGACATTGACAGTAACGCCATGACTGTTCTCATGACTGTAATTCCAAACTCTATCATGGTGGGTTTTGAGCACTGCAAGTCTACAAAGGAACTAGTTGATGCGCTTGCTCAAATGTACTCAAGCTCAAATGACTCTAAGAAAGACTCACTAAAGCAGCAGTTTGAGAACTTCACCCATGTTGCAGGAGAGACTCTTAGCCAGCAATATTTTAGGTACATGGATCTCATATCTTCCCTTCAATCTGTGGGAATTGCTCATGAACTCAAAGACCTTACGATAAAGTTCATGAGTGCATTACCCAATGAGTGGACATTTTACTGTGTCTCTATCAAGAGAACAGAAAATCTGAATACACTCACCATGACCGAACTCTATGGGATCCTTGATGGTTACTGTTTGGAAATGGAAACTAAGAGGGGTCATCAGACAAGCAGACCCTTGAGCCTTCCTGCTTGCAATGCCTTAATGGTTGCTGAAGCCTCAGGAATCTCCCAGCCTCAACAATACCTGACTTACACCCAACAGCCATCTTGTTCTTCTAGGCCATACATCATATTTCCTGAGACTCCAAGGTCTCAACAAGCTCAGCAAAGCTCCTTTCAGGACAGCTGTGCTTTTGTCTCAGGAAGTGGACACTCAAGTGATTATCAATACTGCTTTGATGATCTAGAGTGTTTCAGCCCGGATGACGTGGAATATGTGGACATAGTCCAACAAATGGCTCTTCTAACCTACAGAGCAAAGAAGTTCTTTAAGAGAACTGGAAGGCAATTTCCCCAGAATCCAGTCAATAGCAAATTTGGGTTTGACAAAACCAAGGCCAAATGTTACAACTGTAACCAACTTGGTCATTTGCAAGGGAATGCAAGGCTCCCAGTCCAACCGGGAACCCCACAGGCCTCCACACATCCCTCTACACCAAAGCCCACCGGAAAGTCAACTAAAACAGCAGCAATGGCTCAAGAAGTTGACTGGAGCTTCATGGTACAGGATGTGACTCCTGCTCAAGCACTCATGGCTGGAACATATGAAAATAAGGTATATGAACATCTCTGTACTCCTGCCTGTATTGCTAAGGTTAAATTGTATAAGGACTACAATATGGAGATTAAATCTGATATTGAGTCTTTAAATGTTTTGAAATCTGACTTTAAAAGGGCTGAATCTGACTACCAAAGAAAAATTGAGGAGTTAGAGAAAACTGTGTCCCTATTAAAACATGAACACACAAACTATAAGACTCAGATAAAGGATTTAATATCCAAATTGACTGAGGCTCAAGCCCAGCTTGTCACAGCTGAGGCTCAAGCCAGGAAGTATGCTATTTCCAAGCAAAACTTCCAAGCCATCCTTGCATCATCCTCTCACTCAAAACTTTGCTACCAAAACAAAGGAGGGTTGGGAACCAATGAAATTTCTCCACCACACTCTTATGAGTCTATAAGACGACCAAGGTGTGGTACTGAAGAGCAAGAGGTTCCATCTGCTGACCCACCTTCTCATGAGTCAAAGAATGATGCAACTATGGAGACCATCACAGGGAAGAACCAGGTAACTGTGCCCTCCCCTACCAATGATGATCAAACCTTGACCACCAAAGCCAGAAGAAGTAGAGCTAAGGCAGCCAGAAAAACTGCCAAGAAAGTGGTTGAGTCCAAGCTTAAGATAGACCCAAAGCAAAAGGGTATATTCATCTCAGCTAGATTCTAGGTGGTTGGAAACTCTGATTCAGGAAAGGGGTGTAATACCAGCACTCCTGTCCTACCAAAGGATCAGAAGTTAAAGGGAAAAGTTGCTGATGAAGATAAGAACAAGAAACAGCAATCCACAAATTCCCAAAGACTAACATTGCATGCATAATGTGTGGTCTGCAAAACCACATGGCCAAAGATTGTTACTACAATCCTGCTAGCACACATTATGCAAATAATGTTAAAAAGGAAGGAGTCAGGGAAGGTTTCTCATTTGGACCATATCAAATGGTTTAAGTGATGAAAAAGGGAAAGCTTGTTTCCAAAGCAAGGCTGCTTTTGAAAGAAGATTCTTCTTCCGAAAGGAAAAAGGCTTCGGAAGCTAAAGCTGTCAATACTCAGAAGAACAAAAGAGTCCCCTTGAAACCATCCCAGAAGAAGACTGCTTTGGAAGAAATGGTGGTGAAGGCTTCTTCCGAAAAGAAAGAAGCTTCGGAAGAATGCCAAGTTACAAAAGCTTCAACAAGCTCATCCTCCATGATCAACCAAGGGATGGAATGGAAGATCAAGGAAGATGTTGTAGCCCAAACCTCTTCTTCAAAGACATCCATTGAACCCCCATGCATAAATTTTGGTTCAATTATGTCATTATCTTTGGAAGAACCTAAGACCAATAAATCTTGGGTTTCCAATCAAAACTAATCATCTCATCTTACGTGCAGGGACATCCATATGACAAAAATAACAACATTTGGATTGTAGATAGTGGATGCTCCAGGCACATGACAGGGAACAAATATCTCCTTCAACAATTTCAACATTATGATGGAGGTCCTGTCTAGTTTGGAGGTGAGACCGGAGGATATATTTCTGGCAGAGGGAGTATATCCAATGGTATGTTAACAGTTGACAAAGTTAACTTTGTCAAACAGCTTGAACACAATTTGTTAAGTGTTTCTCAATTCTGTGATCAAAAGCACCAAATGCTTTTCACAAAACATGAGTGCATTATCCTCAAACCAGGGATGACAATTCCTCCGGAATTGGTGCTTCTTAGATCTCCCAGGAAAGGGGATATGTACAAGCTTGATATGAACAATGCTTCCCCAATGGGGGAAGTATCATGCTTTCTTTCCAAAGCTGATAGTGATGAGTCAACACTGTGGCATAAACGTATATGTCATGTAAATTTTAAGACAATGAATAAATTGGCTAAAAACAACTTGGTACATGGTTTTCCTAAAAAGGAGTTTTTCTGCAAAGACAACTGTGTTGCATTCCTGAAAGGGAAACAACACAGGACATCTCATAAATCCAAATGTGTTAACTCTATCACTACTCCATTGCACTTATTGCACATGGACCTTTTTGGTCCCACAAGTATAATGAGCATTGGAAGGAAATCATATTGCCTTGTGATAGTTGATGATTTTACAAGATTCACGTGGGTATTCTTTTTAAGAACTAAAGATGAAACTGCTGAAACATTAAAATCTTTTATTCTTAAAATAGAAAATCAAATTGATCACAAGGTTAAAATAATTAGATGTGATCAAGGGACTGAGTTTAAGAACTTCGTTCTTGACTCATTTTGTAACTCAAAAGGGATTGCCAGACAATATAGTGCTCCCAGAACTCCTCAACAAAAGGGTATTGCTGAGAGGAGGAATAGGACACTTATTAAGGCTGCTCGAACTATGTTAGCTGATTCAAAGCTACCTCTAACATTCTGGGCAGAGGCAGTCAGCACTACATGCTACGTGCAGAACAGAGTTCTTGTAGTTAAGCGCCATGAAAAAAATCCCTTATGAGCTATGGAACAAGAGGCCACCATTCATTGGGTTTCTAAGGTCCTTTGGCAGCAGGTGTACCATACTTAACACAAAAGACAATTTAGCAAAATTTGCTGAAAAGTCAGATGATGCTATCTTTGTTGGATACTCTTCTAGTTCCAAAGCTTACAGAGTATACAACATTAAAAATTAACAATTTGAGGAGTCATCCAATATAGTTGTAATGAGCACACTCCTTGTGTTAGGGGGAATGGACCTGATCACATCTTTGATACCTCAAAGGAGCACCTAAACTAGGCCTCTGGTATCCCAGAAACAAGGATTTCAATCTTTATGGATACTCTGACAGTGACTATGGAGGCTGCAATATTGACAAGAAATCCATATCAGGAGGATGCCAATTTCTTGGTGGAAGGATCATCTCATGGCAATGCAAGAAACAATCCTGTGTCTCTACATCAACTGCTGAAGCTGAATACATTGCTGCTGCTAGCTGCTGTGCTTAACTATTATGGATTCAAAATCAGATGTTAGACTATGGATTCAACTTTATGAGTACTCCTATCCATATTGACAACAGCAGTGCGATCTCCATTACTGAAAATCCGGTGAAGCACTCTAAGACTAAGCACATTGACATTAGGTATCATTTCATTAGAGACATTCATGAGAAAAATCTAATCAAGTTAATCAAAGTTGATTCAAATGAACAATATGCTGATCTGTTTACCAAAGCTTTTGATGAACAAAGATTTAAGTATCTCATAACAGCTATTGGGATGATAAACATTAATTAATCTGATCTCTTTTGAAAATCTTTTAATATGTAAGTCTTGTGTCAATACAATTTAAGCCCTGTTACAAGAAATTCTCTCTGAAATTTTCTAAGTGTAAATTCCTTCCGAAAAGAAATCAACCTTCGGAAGACACTCTCATATCTTCCGAAGCAAAAATTTCTCAAAGGATAACTTTCTTCTCGGAAGAATTTTTGGTCTCGGAAGAAGCGATTGATTGCATATCAGATCTACTTCCAAAACTTACAAATTCTCTATTCGGAAGCAATTCTAACCTTCGGAAGCAAAGATTTGGCTTCGGAAGTAAGAATTGCCTTCGGAAGACAAGTTACCTTCGGAAATGTTTTACACTCGGAAGAGAGATTTCACTGTGTAACGTAAATTTCTTGGGCCCCACACTGTAAAAAGCAAAGATTTTGTTAATGATGTCGGATTATTTAACTGATTTTAACCTTACCGCCGCTGTCATTTCTTCCACTAATCCATCACATCACCTTATCCTAATCCCCATTACCGCCTCTCCACAATCTTTTAAATAATCTCGACTATTCATTTTCACTCTCTTACTTGCAAATTTTACAGCCCTAGAAATTTCTCCTACTCAACTTTACGCAGCTCAAATCATCCCCATTCAACTTTCCAAATGACCTTCAACCCTCAGCACAACCAAGTCACACTTCTTGATTCAACAAGAGATGCTGTCTTCTCAGATATGTCTCCTTTCTAACCCAATCTTCCTACTACACCGCTCTGACTGTTAACCCCACAATTTACTCAAACCATATGTCTGAATTTTGGGCAAACAACCAGATTGAAACCCTAAACGGGGTTCGTGTCATTCGATCGAGCATCTGTGGCCAGGAATTGGTCATTTCTGAACAGCTCATCAGGGAGCATTCAGAGCTTCATGATGACGGCGCTCCAACGGAATTCCCCAAAGCAGACTTGGACGATTCTTATCTTCAAATAGGATATGGTGGAGACTTTAGCAGGTCAACTATCTACAAATTTAACTTCTCGTACAAATGGAAGTTCTTGCTACACGTGGTCCTTCACTGCTTGTCGAATAAATCTGGGGGATGGGATCAAATCCCATATGAACTTGGGTGCCTTGTTCATGGGTTGGTAAAAAGTCTCCGCTTCAACTATTCAAGATTTGTGCTAACTAACCTCATGGGAAATCTTTAGAAGGACACATTCTTCATGTATCCCAGGTTTCTCTAGCACGTAATCAACTGTGAGCTAGACCAGAGCAAGCTTGTCTGTGCAGCTGCTCTGTCTGCTTCTCAAATGAGGCCGACCATTTCAAGACTTTGAAGAGAGTGTCCACCAACTTCACAGGAAGAGATACTGCACTTCTTCCAGGTATGACTGAACCAACGGCTCCTGGTGACATCCATGTTAACCCCACAAGTGATGAACCCCCACTAGCAACTACCCCCACAATGCCAACACTACCTTCTCCACCCATCACCATCACTTATCAGAGACGCCCCAAACGAACCTTGTTCAATCTACTCTGATTGAACAAGCTCCTCCTGTTCAACCCAAAAAGGCTAGAGTGGAACAAAGGGCTCCCACTCAGCCTGAGGTCCCATCATCCTTCACAATCGACCTTAATATGGGTCCTGAGTCTCCTCAGTCTCAGACCCATGAGCCCACAACCAAGCTGAAAGCCCTCAGGGTGAGTCTCTATACTCCCCTGAGCAGCCAAAAAGGGACAACCCTATCACAGGCACAATATCTTTAGATATTGATCAACGTCCCAGGTCATTAGGTTTCACTTCCATATCTTTTACTGACCTTTTAATTAGAACTGATGAAGAGATTATGTCTCTTAAGGGCAATGAAGTTGATCCACAACACCCTCTCAAGGATCAACAGAGCCCAGAGAGACCTCTTATCCCTAGCCCACATCAGCAAAGCCTACTGAGGTGAGTTCCACTGATGTGGAGGGAACTCATGTAGATTCAGCTGCCACTACTAGAGGATTCTTAGTGGATCCTCAGGGCAGTGGTAACATCACTGAGACTGAATCTACGGCAACCATGCCCTTTGATGACTCTGAAAGAGACATCTTTGAGCAAGGGAAACCAGGGTGCCCAGAAACCATATCTGGTGGTGAGGATGAACATACAAGTTATGTTGCCTCATCTCCTCGTGATTCTTCACAAGAAGATGAGGGAAGAATGCAACTTACCATCCAAGACCTACTTTCTAAAGTCTCAAATCTTGAATCCAAGGTTAAGACTTTAGAGGATAGGTCTGCCACTCAGCAACTTGAGATTGAAACTCTCAAGGCCAAACTAGCTGAGAAACAGATTGAGAGGTCTGTTAGGCATGTACCAATTCAGGTCTCCTTGACCTCTTCCTCTAGCTCATCAAGCTCTCAGGATGATGCTACCAAAAAGGGGGAGAGTGTTCAGAGACAAAGTCAAAGACAAGAGGAAACCCAAAGTCAAGCTCTCACTTCCTTGAGATCAAAATATCCAGTGCAACAAGCTTCAATCTTCCCTGAGCCTCCTCCAGTTGTTATTCAAAGGATCAAAGGATGCTCCAAGATCTCAATAGGTTCTTTAACAAGTTCCTATGGAATCTCTCATAGAACAGCCAAGCCCTGATATGTCTATGATCTACTTCGGAGCTCAAGAGCTTCGGAGGTTAAATGCACCTTCGACCACTTTTGAGGAAGTTGGTCAACCTAAGGTCCAAGTGGAACCTAAGATTAACTTCGAAGGGGAAACAAAGAATGATGGCCCAGCAACTGAAACTGTTGGGACAGATAGTGCATCTTCATAGACTTCCGAAGCACAATTCAAAGCCTCGGAAGAAAAAGTTCAAACTTCAGAAGCTGAGATTGCTGCTGCGGAAGGACTATTCTCTTTATCCGATGATCTAATAGTCACAGATGCAATCCTAGAACTCGCATCTGAGGTTAATAGAGAGGATTTTCTCACTCAACCTTTAGCTCCAACATCTGCATTAACTCCAGCTCCCATCTCTACTACTCAACCTGAATCTTCTATCCAAGAACCCCCAAAGTCTAGTACTTCTGAAGACATCAAAGGAAAGAGGAAGATGACTTCGGAAGAACTTCAGGAGGAAGAAAGGTTGAAGAAACTCAAAAGAAAAGGTGGGCTGACGACTGGAAAACTGTTAGCTGTAAGTACCAAAGCAGCTGCAGCCAACCAGGAGGCAGTCAACAACTGAAAAAGGGTAGAGATTATCGATAGACTTGTTAGTCTAGAAGCTGCAACTGAGGATGCACTCCTGCTACTATTAGAGGAGTTAATAGAGCTGGAAAAGACAACCTTGCTCCTAAAACAGCAAAAAGAAGAAGCTGCAAGGTTGGCCCTGGAAGAAGAAAGGGAGAGAAAGGAAAAAGAAGATGATCTACAGCTCAGGAGGGACAGGATAACTTTCCTAACCTCTAGAGGTTTCTCTCAAGAAGAATTATCTCCACATCACAATGATACGATCTTATGGCTCTTCAACAAAGAGCGAGATCAAATGGAAAAAGAGAGAAAGAGAGCTGAAAGGGAAAAGC
Source organism: Flaveria trinervia (assembly GCA_025506515.1). NCBI lineage: Eukaryota > Viridiplantae > Streptophyta > Magnoliopsida > Asterales > Asteraceae > Flaveria > Flaveria trinervia. The sequence goes on along the minus strand of JACCIX010001078.1, from coordinate 43,737 downwards.
TTTTGAAAATAAGAAGAAGGAAGAGGAAGCAGGACTGACCGCTGCCAAGAAAATATATGAGAAAGCCTGGATGAAAAGCTATCTCAGAGCTCATGGATTCTCTGGCAGGCAGGTGGGTCCTATGTCAGAAAAGACTCTCCAACGACATGTCAATGACATTAAGGCTGACATTCGCACGGGGAAGAGGAAGGAGATGTACAGAAGGGGACAAGGGATAACCTTCAAAACAACCACTCAACCCAAACTCCAAACCCAACCACAACCTGAAACCATACCCTTCTCACTCCCCATCAAAACCGAACCAACCACTGAACCATTCACCCATGAACCTACACCATCACTTCTACCAACTCCTTCACCTCAACCACCTAAACTTCCCATCATCCAACCCAAAACTCTAGCCAGAACCCAAACACCTCAACCTACCCTTCAACCCATTAAACCATCCCCTTAGCTTTCTAAACATCTCTCCTTAGAAGAATTCAAAGTAGTCAAGACAAAGCTCATAAAATATAAAACTCTAAGCGATATCTCTTGTGAGGAGGATTCTGTCCAATTGACCTATGTTGATGGATCCTCAAGTTCCCTCACTAGAGATCAATTTCTTGATCTGCCCAGAGGAACTTTGGACCAAGCTGCAAATCTCCTTGGCCTCAATTCAGACACTTTGAATGAGGAAGAAAAGAAGTTAAGGAGAAGGCTGGTGACTCTACTGGATACGAAGAAAATCGACAGGGAGCCAAGACAACCTCTTGCACCTAGAAAGAAGATCATCCGGTGGAGGTTCGAAGACTCATCTTACAACTTTGTTATTGAAAGAGAGAATGGAGAGCTCAACAGGCTGAGTGCCTCATCTTGCTACACTTAAGCAAATTTGATATTGCTGAGTTAGTAGAAAAGACATTCTCCAACCCTTCAAACTCTGAGATAGCTGCCCATATCAGAAGTCATCTAGGCAACCTTCATATGGCCGAACTAACTGCTAGAAGCAAGGCTGAAGTAGAGTTGAAACTGAGAGAGGAGGAGGAAAGGAAGGGATCAGCAACCCAAGGCAAAGCCTTTTTACAAATGGTTGAAGGCCCTGAACTAGAATCCATAGTTAGATGAGAATATGACTATAACTCCAATCAACTAACTCTTTTCATGGGGGCACAATAAAGGGTACATGTCATTCAGAGTGATAGACGGGATCTCCTATCCACCAATGACTTATACAAGCTTCTCAGCACCACTTCCGGGAAGAACAAAGAGACTGACAAATATCTTTTGTCCCTAGTGTTGAAAGCTTTGAGAAGCAGGAATAAGTGAGGTTTTGGTAGCATCAGCCTAGGGGGAGTTTGTTGGATCTAGAAAGGCTGGTGCAACCAAAACCAAGTCACTTAGAAGATTTTGGTATAACAAATAAAGGACTTACGAAGCCAAGTATGGAACTTCCGAAGGAAAAAGGAGATCTTCCGAAGACAAAGTGTAAGGCTTCCGAAGGAAAAGTTCCAACTTCCAAAGATAAAGAACCTACTTCCGAAGTTCAAGACTTAGAAAGAAAGATCGGAAGTCAACTTCCGAAGCACAGAAGTCCTCAAGCCTCGGAAGTATAGAAGCCACTTCCGAAGTATAAGTGGGTTCAGAAGAACTTGTTCTTCCGAAGCCAACTTACCTTCGGAAATCACTGCTATTATCCAGTGGACATAAGTATGGCCTGCCTGACACTCCGCTGCAAATCTCTGAGGTACTGCATGACATTTTCTCAAAAGCCATGCAGTTGACCATACTTTAATCCACTGTTTACCTTTTATGCTAGTACAGTTGTCATCTTTAGTTGGTGACAAAAGGTAAGTCATGGACATGTCATGACTACCATATCTTAGATAATACTTTATCTAAGATACCTTAACTTTAGCATTGTAGTATATGCTTTAGTCTTAGGTTTCCAACTGGTATCAAAGTATATCCGGCTGTAGGATCTAGTATATATAGTCTCTCATTGTAACTCATATATCATGCTTGTAAGAGTCTTGTAATATCTTGAGTTGAGAAGTAATATATACAAGTGCCTTGAAAATTATTTCTGTGTGCTCATTATTGCTTATTATATTATTATCAACTCTTGTAAAAGACTTTACTTCATTTGAATTAAGTGTTTCTATAAGTGAGTTTGAGAGAAATCCAAGTGTTTAAGTGACAAACCCGATCCTGCAGTCTGACTCAGTCACACGACTGAACATTCAGTCGTGCGAATGGATTAACGCATGGCTCAATCGCACGAATAAACCAAGCTTATGGTTAGTCGCCCGAAAGAGCAACCCTAACCTATAAATACCACTTAATTCATGAAAAAACATAATGATTTAGAAGCATTCGATCCACTTCGACTCCAGACGTACCCTAGCCATCCAGAAGCCTCTAAGTTCGTACTCGAAGTTCATAGAACGCTGTAGGTCGATTCCTAATCGATTCTTGACGTTAGATTCAATTCATTATTGTGTCTACGTTCGTTCTCACTGATTGGATCGCCAATCAAATAGGATTCCGCACTATTTGTTTGGTTTAACACGGTAATCAGTTGGTGTTTCGTTCAAATAACAGATCCTAACACTTGGAAACAATATATTTATATTTTATATAAAAAAATATGGAATGAGGATAATATTTATAAAAAAATTTGTGTTATTCATAAAGTTTAATAAGGTTTTGTAACTAAACAAAATAAACATGATTTAATCAATAATTAAAAGCAATGTTGAACTAATAATTTGTATCAATTAAACTAGTGTTTACAATCTATATTTTATAAAAATATATACTACCTATATCATTAGTTTAAAAATATTAAATAAAATGTAAGGGTATTTTTATAAATAACTTACAGGAAATAATTAAATGGTTTTAGAGTACACAAAGTTTATAAAGTGATTTTTTATAATTTTTAAAATTTTTTATATATTATTAAAAGTTGCAAAAACACCCTTAAAAAATATTGGAGGTCGCTGGGTTCGAACCCGGGACCTCTAAGAGGAAATATGAGCATGGAACCAGTAAATCAAAGGCCTCAACCGCAATGTTATTGTTTTTAATTCTTAAATACAACCCTTAAACAAATCCCCAATTCTCCATGAACCCTAGTTTCAATTTGATTCCAATTAAACTTGATTTCGAATGTTATAATCAAACTAACCTTAGGACTTTTGTTCCCTAAGTATAATCGATTATAATGATGCTTTATACTTACTTGATTTCAACCGAATTGATGTGTTTATACTCGGTTTTGTTTCGGTCCTTTGCACGATGAACAGGAGTCCAAATCTCGATCTTTTTGTGGTAATTTCAAGCAATTGAGTATGTGGTGAGTTTAAAGGGATCGAAGAGAACGTTAGCCCTCTGTTATATAGTTCTGATTTGTACGTTAAGGTGTCGGTTGAGTTTTGATTTTGTTTCGAACATCTCGGTTATGATTAGGTGTTTAATTGATGATTAACTCGAATTAAACTAAGCATTAAGCTTGGCAATGATTAACTAAACGTTTCTGTACGTTTAAATTGATTATTCGACTTAAGGTATACATTGATCGGTTATGAACCGATCGAAACATTGATTTCAATTAAAACCCCATTAAACCCGAATGTAATGTTTCGATTGGACATGGGTTCGAATCCGCAATGATCCCATGGTTTGATTGGTTTTTACTAGTTTAAAACGTTCGAAAATCGATGTTTGGTGGTCGCCGAAGCTCCGCCGGAAAAGGTGGCCGGAGTAAGGCCGGAGGTCAACGGGGATGGGGATTTGGGTGGTTTGGGTTATTAATTGAAGTTACACATTTGGTCCCTGTGATTTTAAAGCTTAACTATGTGAAAAACTTATAACTAAAGTTTTATAAATGACACTTTTCACCCTAAACTTAATTTAAATGATACTTCCATTTATTTTATAAAATATTATCAACCTAAATAAATTTTAATAAGACGTCTCCATTTAGTTATTTATTGTCGAATTATAAATAAAACTTTATAATTTTATAAAGAAAGAAGTTATTTATAAATTAATAACTTATTATAAGTTTTAGATGATTTAACAAATGAAAATTTGAAATAAGAAAATAAATTCACAATATTGTTTAAACTATACTTATGAAGAATTTGATTCATGAAAATGAATAGAATAATTTTAAATAATGAGTTTTCCTTCATATGAAAGTTTAAAATGAATTCGGGTTTGAGTTTATAATTTGAAAAATGGTGGATGTTACATATTAACTTAATATTATTTATTTCAAGTACTATTTTTAAAAACACTTAAGTATATAATCACTAAGTATTTACATTATAATAATATTTATAAATAATAATAATAATAATAATTATTATTATTATAATAAAAATAATTATAATACAAAAATTTATCAACGTTTAGGACAGGTTGGAAAGTAGGCTTGATAACATCCGTCGCCAAAAAGAAAAAAATTATAAGTAGTAAAGGTGTATGTTTTATCAATTTACGATAATAATTTTCTTTTTCTCCAAACTAATAAAAAAAACCTATTTTTTAATATAATTTTACACTTAAACCTTTAAGGATATTTTGAAGCTAACTACAATTTTTCTCTCTTTTTTTTCAAATAGATACCTACTCACTTTGTCTTTTTTAAAATTTTATATTTAAACTTTTGGTTTATGTCAAATTTATATTTAATCACCTGAAATTTTTTTAAGTTTTATACTGATGCCTTCAAGTTATGTAAAATTTTCTTTTAATCAATTTATAAAAGAGCTCATTAGTTATGGTAAAATCATTATCTATGCATTTGTATTTTTTATTATATGTTTTTAGGTATTTATTTTTTATAATATTTTTTTATATTACATTTTTATATGTGTCATGCACGTATTATTTTTTTACGGGTGATTAGTAATAACGTATAAATAATTAAAATTAAATATATTGATTTCCATAACCTCTGTTACATAGCGTGGTCACACCCGCGAGTTTATAGTTAAACAAATCGAAATAGTTGATTCAAAACAAATTGCATTAAATGTCTTCAACGCAAGTTATTATATTTCATTGAGGATGGTTAACCCACTTGTTCATCATGGGCTAATCCATTTGTTCATCATCAGGTTGTTACGTCTTAAATGTCTAGTTTTAGCTCCATCAATCACAATAGATTAATAGAAGAGGCTTAATCACAATCAATAAGTGAAAAATACTCAGTCGTAATTAAGAAACATGAAGTGTTCAATTACAACAAGAACCAAATAAAACTAAGAAGAAAATTTCAAAAAGTAGTAAGCAAGTTTTTATAACGTTCAAATTAGGTCACTCATATTTTTATTTGTTTTAATCAGGTCATTAAAATTTTAAAAATATTCAAATTGGGTCGTTAATACTTTTATTTGTTCAAATCAGATCATTAAAGTTTTAAGTGTGTTATAATTAAGTCACTCGTATTTTTTCTTTGTTTGATATAATTCACAAAATTTTTAAAATAATTCAATTTTTCTATAAATATGTTAATTTAAAAAAACTTCAATTTTTTAACTTTTTCAACTTATAAATGATATAACTAAAACAATTCTGAAACTTTAGTGATCTGACTAGGATAAAAATTTTACGAGTGAGTTGATTGGAATAAAAAACTTTATGAGTGACCTAATTAAAACAATTCTAAGACTTGATTACTATTTTACAAAATTACCCTTAAAACCAACGTGCTCAATAGAAACAAATTAGCATAGTAACATCAACTATAAGGCTTATGTCATCCCTTGCAACTATAACCACCTTGGTGGGAATCCTAATGCAATGGTGTTAACAACTTGGATGGCGTCATTCACAAAATGCAAATGTAAGACTGTTAAATTCGCAATGTCAAATAACTCGTCACCCATTTGACACATAGTGCCTATCATCCATGTCAAGCGCACATGCTTGCTTGTCTTAATGCATGTTAAAGCACAAACTTTATTGAAGGCTCTCACTTAAACACCGATTCAAAGTTCCACTTCTACTATGTGGGACAAGTTCACTTAAGTTTTATCCCAAATTTCACAGTTTTTATGGTTTCAAATACACAAAAATTGAATATTGATGCTTTATTTATCATAACTCCATTTTAAACCTAGTTTTAATTGTTGCGAGGCTCTCATAAACCTAGTTTTAATTGTTGCGAGGCTCTCATATAGTCTTACGGAAAAGTAGCAAATAATAAATATATTAATGACAATCACATATAACTATTTGAGTAAAATATGAAGATAAATTACATTTTCCACTCGTTAAATTCACCCATTTCCTAACATTATTAGACAATTGGACCATTCTCCTTTTGGATTTGTTTTATTAATTTCGCCTATTGAATAAACTTTTGAGAAGATACCATTTCACAAGTGTTAAAATAATGACGTCTAATATAAAATTTTCATACATATCTTTGATTTTGTTTCTCGAAAGAGGTATAGATTAAAGTTTGACAACCACAACAAATTTATTTTAAAGGTTGATTTTGGGTTATACTTGTAACCATTTTATGTTAAATGGTTATAACTAACTAACTAAGAAAAAACATTAGATTATAATGCAGTAAATCATTTTATTTAACATAACTTGACACACCATTGTGTCTTCTTTAGAAGATAAGTTCATACTATGTGTAATTTTAGTTTACTATTTATGTTTTTTTTTGGCTATATGTGTATCATATGAGGCTATAAAGCTCTAATAAACTATTTATAAGCAATGTGAATATGTAAATAATGATGTTTTTAGTAATTTGGACGATTGGTTTACATTGAAATAATAAGAAAGAATAAGCAATGAAGCATGTGGTTTGACAGGTTGAACAATACAAAACAACATGAAACCCACCTGTCAAACATAAACACCATCAAATGCTTTCTTAGCACCAAAGAAACACACATCATGTCTTTTAAAGCAGATCATGTGATAAAGATCAATTCTAATATTCTATTAAATTTTATAAAGGCAACATATATTTCAGTAAAAATTATTTTATAACATATTATGTAGAACAATATATAGCGTTAGTTGTAGAACAATTATTTTTGTTTAAAAAGATTAATGTCCTACGAAATACGAGCTGTAACACAATATACTCAACTTAATATATATTAGTATTATATGTAGCATGCGGAACACATAAATCGCAAGTATGCCAAACATGAAATTGCTTTTTTTGCTTTTAAATGATTTTACGAAAAATAATTTGTTATAATTATTATGTATATAAAATAAGTTTATTTTGTAATTCTTTTTCTATCAAAAAATAACAATATAGCCATAGACAATTACCGTACGTAAGTAAATATTTGATGATGAATCTATAATACATCTAATAAAACAAAATTTATTTTACCATTTGTTATTCTTTTAAGTTATTTTCATCATTTGTTGTTTTTCTAAATATGCATACATTAATTTTTACTTCAAAAGTGTATTATAGTAATTTAAATATTCATACAAATTTCTCTCTTATTAAAAATAAATTTTATTAATTACTATATTCTCTCTCTCTTATCTAATTTCTTTATAAATCAAACTATCTTTTCATCTTTTAATTAAAATCTAAATTAAAAATCTAAGGTTTCATATAGTATGAAATTTTATAGAACACTAATCATTTTTAAACAAAATATTTTAAATTGTTTTGTTTTGACAAATATAAAACATATGAAATATTTTAAAACAATCTTATTAAAACAATTAGAATAACTACCAATTAGAGTTTTTAAAAAACAAGATTTTAATAAAAAAATTTATTTTTTAAAAAATCATAAAACAGATGTCAAAAATAGAACTATTTATATAAGAGAGTTAAAATGATATAATTGTTTTATTTCTTGAACTATTACGTATATATAGTTTTAATTATATTTAATATTAAAATATTATACTATAACTATTTGTGTTTATTTTGCATATATATTTTACATTAAAATTTAATCCATTTATTAATGGGTTTTTAGCATATCAATCTATCTAAAAAACTAAAATAAGTGCGAAACAATTGTAAAACTCAATATACTTACTTTCTCATTTCTCTATATTATTATTAATAATATCGAATACTAATAGTATTACTCATACTATTTTTAAATTTAAAAAATGCATAATTAACAAATTAAAAACCTATTTTTTTATTATAAACACACTTTTTAAAACCAAAATTTTATAAAATATAGAATACAATGAACTTTTTATAAAAAAATCATTTTTCTTAAAACAATATATTTAAAATTTTTATTTTTTATAAAATAACAGTTTAAAAAATACATTATTGTTTATTTACTTAGCTATTTATACATAATTATACTTATATTTTATATTTAAACATGATTTTATAATGCATAAATTTTTATCAATAATTATTCAATATTTTATTTATTTAATCCGCGCATTACACGGGGACTAACATAGTATACTTATATATAACAATATAAAGTTTCAAGTTTGCTAATTAAGTTCAAATGATAATAAGCACTTGACTATTACTCATTTTTATTGAAGTAAACATAGCTTTTGTTTTAACTTTTGAAATAAACCACCAATGACAAGTTTTATTGTTACGTTTTCTTATTGGTCATCTGTAAAAATACCCATTTGTTTCGGAGTTTGTAATCTTTATAGTATAAAAGCAGGTAATTCTAGATTTCATGAGCCTTTTTACGATAATTAACTTCGCCTTGATTTTCATGTGATGGGGGTTAAAAGTCACAACCAAGCACACATGGTAGATTAAACACAATGGAACAAAAACCTTGTTTGTTCAAAACTTCCCTAAACCAGAGATGAACTTGTGAGTATGCTAACAAATAGGATATACATACATAACAACAAGAAGGCATCAAATTTTAGCATAAAAACTTCTTAGAACTGAGAGTAAGAACCACGTAACTAATAGAGTTGTTGATACATATGTACCTAGATTTGGATTTTAATATAATATGTCTTGAATGTCTTACACTTATGTAATGTTTGGGTACTTAATGAAATGAGAATGTTTGATTGTGATTTATAATGTTTAATATTTCATTAATAAGTTGTGTAACGCATATGCACTAGATTATATAGGTTTGTGATTGTTTGAATTGATATGCATAATGTTATAATAATAAATACATTCAAACTTGGTTAAGTGAAGTTCTCATGCGTCCGACTGGACCATGCGCCCCAACAGTGGTCATGTGTTTGAATGGCCATGCGACTGAGTGTCCATGCGCCTAAATAGTCCATACGCCTGAACAACTTCATGCGACTGACTCAGTCGCACGACTGAACACTCAGTCGTGCGAATGGATCAACCGCATGGCTCAATCACACGAATGAACCATGCAAATGTTTCAGTCGCCCGAATGAGCAACCCTAACGTATAAATACCATCTAATTCGTGAAAAAACGTAATCATCATACACACTTCGACTTCAGACGTACCCTAGCCGTCTAGAGACCTCTAAGATCATACTCCAAGTTCATTGTTCGCATTAGATCAATTCCTAATCGATTCTTATCGTTAGATTCAATCACATAATTGTTTCTACGTGCATTCTCACTGATTGGATCGCCAGTCAAATAGGATTCCGTACTATTTGGTTCCGTATACACGTTAATCAGTTAGTACATCGTCAAGTACACCATCCCTAACAAGTGGTATCAGAGCCTTGGCTCTTGATTACGTGTTGATTCAATCGTTTTTGAAACAAAAATTGTGTTTTTTCACTAAAAACGCAATCCTTTTGTGTCAAACGGAGTCTTAGACGTTTCCTGACCATAAAGTTTAGTTTTTCCGGCATACGGCAATTAGGGTTTGTGAAAATTCGAGTTTTTGCGACTAAAACACATTTAACCTACGAATTTTCAAACTTCAGCAGGTTCAGTCGCACGATTGGTTCAATCGCACGACTGAGTTCATTCGCATTCTACAAACGCACGATTGGACTCATTCGTACCTTCATTCGTACGACTGAGAACCCTATTCGGACTGTTCATCCACATTAGTTCATTCGGATGACTGACTCGTCCACATTAGTTCAGTCACACGATTGAACCATTCGCCTAGTTCAATCGCCCGAATAAGCCCAATCGGATACCTTCATTCGCACAAATAAACAGTTTGTTTAATAGTAAAGTTAAGTGAAATGGAGGACCAGTTTTCAGCATACACAGCAAGTAGAGACACTCGTATTCAGAATCTACTACTGTTGGAGAACGAAGTGGGAATTCATAATAAGCCCCCGAAGCTTATCACGTTAGACGACTACCCACAATGGAAGCAACGTTTCGAAATCTACTTAAATGGAGTAGATAGAAATTTGTGGGAGGCAATAGAATCGGGTACAACATGCCTGTTGGAGCTGACGGTGTCAAACTTACGTTAAGTGGCATGTTTGATGCACAAAAGGTAAAACACAACGCCGAGAAGAAAGTATATGCTTTGCTTACCTAGTCTATTCCGAAGGATATCTTCCATCGGTACTCGGAGTATACTCAAGCAAAGAAATTATAGGATGCGTTGGAGAAGAGGTATGATGGAAACGCCTCACTCAAGGCCATTAAGGCCAAAGCTTTGAAGAAGGAGTTTGACAACTTCTCTTCAATAGGAAAGGAAGGTCTGGACGATGTGATCGACAGATTCTACCACTTGATGAGTGAGATGCACACTCATGGAGTAACTATGTCGATGGAGGATAAGGTATCCAACTTTGCAGATGGATTACCAGAGAAATGGGCTTCCTTCGTTTCTAATCTCAGATAGAATAGGATGCTCTCGAAGTTAGACATAAATGACTTCATTCTGAAACTGAGAGAGGAGGAGCTTAGGATGAAGTATAGAGCACAAAAGGCAAGCTATGACAAGAATCCTGCGCTCTACAACGAGACTCCTCTGGTCAAGACATCTGGAGCACCACTACAGACTGCCTTCATCTCAAGCTCAGCAAGTCCAACACAAGCATCTACTTCATGGTTTGAAACGTCAGGGTCATCTGGTACCAAGTATATTATACCTGAAGCTAATGCAACAAAATTGAAGACCGATAACTTCGGTAACGTGACTGTTGAGGTAGCCAGAGAACACATGGACCTCTTAGCTACTGTAGTCCACTCCTATGATGAACTAACTGCTGGAAAGATAGGAAATTGCCACCTGGCAGATGAGGATTATAAACAGGTGGATGAGATGGAGTTGGAACAAATGGATATTATATGGGCCTTGGCAAGTGCTGTCTGACGAGCTAAGAAGTTTGTCAAAAAGACCGGACAGAACTTGGTTGCAACCAAGGACACGACTTTTGGCTTCGACAAGTCAAAGGTCACCTGTTTCAACTATGGTGAGAAAGAGCACTTCAAACGGGAGTGTGTGAAGCCAAAGAAGACTGGTACTGGCAATCCTTTCTCGTCCTTCAATCGTCAGGACAACGCCACAACTAGTAGTTCTACTTCATCAAGCAAGGATCCGAAAGCCTTGACTGCTAACGATGATGAAGGATAAGACTGGAGCTTTCTGTTCATCACACCAGGAGAGTCCAACATAGCTAGTGTGAAGAACATTGATGACGATTCCACTAGCGAGGGAGACATAGCAGTAGAGCTCGCGATGTCAAATTTTGAAGACACTGCACCTGTGGTTAACCACCTTCCTGAAGAAGAAAATCTACATCAAAGTCAGAATCACTAGAACCAGAGACAACAGATTCTGCACACATGGCTGATTCCTCTTCAACATCTAAGGTAAGTACTACTAACCAGTTGTTTAATAATCATGCTTGTTCTGATTGTAATAAATTTAGAGAAAGAATATATTTAAAATTTGCTAGGTTATTAGATCATAATATAGCTTAGTAAATGATCTGGAACTATGCACTGAAGCTAATAAAGTTTTAAAACAAAATGAGCATAATTACAAGGAAAAGATAGACCTTTTGAACAAACAGCTTAGGGAAACAGAAGTAGATGCCTTTAACCAAGCTAATGACATTAGGTACTATCTTAACTCCCTAGAGGACACTAAGAAGCAGAAAGCTGTTTTAGAAGTAGAAGTCAACTCCTTAAAACAAAAACTGCACAGTTGGACAATCTCATCTCACATTGTCCAACACTTAGTGAGAGAAAGAAACAATAGGGAGGGATTGGGATACAACGTGGTTCCACCACCACCTGAGACCTTGATGAACACCAAAAGTAAACCATTAATAATAACCCCATCAAGGATCATGTGGTGAGCACTCCTCTTGTTAGTGACCCAGATACCACAAGTAAATCAATCGAATCTGGCACTAAACAAAAGAGTCCACTTCAGAGGCAAAAGGAAAGATGCCTTATGTTAACCTGGAAAAAGAGTTTAAAAGGGTCAATTTAAAATCTGGTTCTAACAAAGTCAAATCAGAACCCAAAAAGACTATTAAACCTAATCAATCACGCACATCATGTCAAAGTCCAGGTAAACAAGAAATAAAAGATGTAAAACTAGGTAAAACAATTAAGTTTGTAAAACCCGACCATACATCTAAAAAACAAGTGTCTCAATCTAAACAAAATAAGGTCAACCGTGTGACACCTACCTCTCCACAAAAACATTTAAACCATAAAGTTGAAAGTAGATCCTGCTATAATTGTGGAGAGTACGGTCACATTGCGTCTCATTGTCCTTATTATCAGACACCGAGAAGGAAAGTTGAACTTCCTAGATCTTTTAAGAGGAACTCAGTGATGCCTCCTAAAAGGGATGGTGAACCCACAGTTCAACCCATTAGCCAGTCGTCTGTTTATCACAAACAAGCCTTACACAAAGCTGGTCTATGGAAAGAAAAATCCACCTCAGCATCTAAAAATAGGAACAAACAGACATCAGAGCTTCCCTTAACCTTAAATGGTCAATGGGTTGAGTTTATGATATGTGATGCCTCGGGGAAACCCAAGCCAGTGAAGGCTTGGGTTCCGAACATGAACTAAAGTTTTCATTGAATGTGCAGGGTGTTCGCTATAGTGCTGAGACTAACACATGCATTGTAGATAGCGGAGCATCCAGGCACATGACGGGGAACAGAGCTCTCTTATCAAACATCAGACAAATCAAAGGAGGGCATGTTTCATTTGCTGGAAATAAAGGAGGGTACATCACAGCCTAAGGAGAAGTGGAAAATCAGAAAGTTAAGTTTGACAAGGTAATTATGTCCAACAATTACAGAATAACTTACTTTCTGTTTCTCAAATATGTGATAAAGGCTTCAAAGTAGTCTTTGACAACAAGAATTGCTACGTTCTGAAGAAGGACTACGTGATCCCGGAGGATCAAGTTCTAATGTCAGCTTCAAGATATAATGATCTTTATGTCCTGGATCATTTGAAGGCCTCCACCACAGATCGTGAAGTTCAGTGCTTCTTGTCCAAAGATACTGAGAACGATTCCATCTCGTGGCATAGGAGAATGGGACACATAAATCCAAGAAAGATGAATCACTTGATCTAGAACGATCTAGTGAGGGGAGTGAACATCAAAAACTTCCAACTCACGGATTTCTGTGTTGCGTGCAAGAAGGGAAAATAGACAAGAAAGTCTCATAAGGAAAAGAAAGTTCATTCCATAGAACTACCTCTTGAGCTTCTTCACATGGATCTGTTTCGTCTAGTCAGTACAAGAAGCATTGCAGGCGACTTGTACTGCTATGTAGTTACTGATGACTACTCAAGATTCTCATGGGTAATGTTTCTGAAGTCCAAATCAGAAACATTTGAATCCTTCAAGGAATTAGTAACTACACTGGAATCCCTATACAAGCTGAAAGTACGACAAGTGCACTCAAACAACAGAACCGAGTTCAAGAATCAGTGGATGGAGGCCTACTGCAAGGAAAAAGGAATTGTGCATCAATTTACCTCTGCCTACACTCCTCAGATGAAAGGTGTTGCTGAACGGAAGAATCACAGCTTGATAGAGACCGCACGGACTATGCTAGCAGACTCGAAACTGCCTATTCAATTCTAGAATGAGGCAGTTGCAAATGCATGTTATACGCTCAATCGAGTTCTGGTAGTTAAACGCCATGGAAAAACGTGCTATGAGTTACAACAACGACGTATACCTAACTTAGAGTATCTCGAGCCGTTTAGTGCTCCATGCACCCTGCTGAAGAAGACTGAGGAGGGAAAATTCAGCGAGAAGGTAGATGAAGGGATCTTTCTAAGATATAGCATACCAAACAAGAGAGTTTACAACAACTCAACGGGTCAAGTAGAGGTGTGGTGTAACGTTGATGTTCAGAGATACATCACACCACCTACTGGAAAAGGGCCTGCTTATCTCTTTGACTATGATGGATTCTTCAAGTCCTTCAACATACCTCTCTCCACTTCCGAAGACGAGTTGGAAAACAAGATGATGTACGATGTCTTGAACACACCATCTCAATATTCAACACCATCCGGTTCACAAAGTCAATCATCTACCAACTCAAGGGGAGCACTTGATGTGAGTGACTCTTCCTCTGATGAAGAAAATGTGGAAAATGATCAGAAGACCAGGATGCACAGGTTTCGACTGCCACAAGTCCACAAGCATCTAACAGTGATGCTTCTGAGCTTTCTGAACCTCAGACTCCTATAGCCTCAGATCCAAAACCATATGTTCACATATTGATTTTGAGGTGGTCGTTCCAACAACTCCCGCTCACACCTAAACATCCATCATCCTTTAGATAATGTCATAGGTGATGTGAGATTAGGAGTTTAGACAAGAAATTAGTTGTACTCAGCTGATTATGCCTCTGTGATGGAAAAGGGATACCTTCACGATGATGCCTATCGTTGCTTTGTGTCTCAGTTTGAGCCAAAGTATGTTAGTGAAGCCCTGAATGATGAGGCATGAGTGAGTGCCATGCAAGAAGAACTTCTTTAGTTCAAGAAATTGGGTGTATGGACTCTAGTGGATAGACCTAAAGGTGCTAAGGTCATTGGCACCAATTGGGTATTGAAATGCAAGAAAGATGATCAAGGAGTGATCATCAGAAACAAGGCTCGGCTTGTTGTACAATGAAGTGTTTGCACCCGTGGCAAGAATGGAAGCAATCCGCATCTTCCTTGCCTATGCATCGTATATGAAGATCAAAGTATATCAACTAGATATGAAGAGTGCGTTCCTTCATGGTGAGATCCGAGAAACAGTGTATGTCAGTCATCCCGAGGGATTTGAGGATCCATATCATCGGGACAGAGTTTACAAACTTGACAAGACGCTGTACGGGCTTCATCAAGCTCCAATGGCCTGTTTGAGAAACTCTCGACACATCTTGTGAAACATGGTTTTCGCAGGGGAGTCATTGACTGTATACTGTTTATCAAGGAAAAAGATGGAGATTTACTGCTGGTACAATCTATGTTAATGACATAATCTTCAGATCTGTTGGACCAAAAGAACCAATGAGCCTGATCAAAAAAACCTCTAAGTCCCACAGACATTACAACTTTTGAAGAAGATCACAACAGTTGAAGACATCAGCTAATTACAAGGTCTGAAGACAAAGTCTGAAGACAAAGTCTGAAGACAAAATCTGAAGATTTCTACTGAAGATAAAGTCTGAAAGTAAAGTACTGAAGACAAAGTCTGAAGCTATCAGCTGAAGACAACGTCTGAAGTAAAAGTCTGAAGAACAAAGACTGAAGACAAAGATTGAAGACCATAGTGATCAGTAGTTGTCACAACAGCTAAAGTTATTAACTTCAGTAGTTGTCACAACAGCTGAAGTTATTAACTTCAGTAGTTGTGATGGTTTTCCTTTGTAGTACTTGTAATTTACCTTTTAGTAGTTTATAGTTTCAGTAGTTTTAGTTCAGTAGTTTTATGTTTTTATACTTAGCATTCTCTGAGATGTGATCAGTTGTTGAGAACATTCTCAGTAGTTTGCATAGTTTCAGTTGTTTGTATAATTCTGTTAGATGTCACTATCAAGTGACATTAGCAAACGTCACATTCCTTATAAGGAATGTTGACCTAATATAACGTGTGACATTCAGCCACCACAAAAGTATTTGAATAAAATATTCCTTTTGCAGAATTCTCTCTCTCTCTATAACCGTGTGCTTTTCTATTGAATATCAATTGAGTTCTTGCTAAATTGTCTAATTCATTGTTCGAATTTCCGCTGCAATCTACTCTAATTGATCAAACTTAGATCACTGATCCTAACAAATGGTATCAGAGCTAGTTAATCATTGATTGATCTAACAATTGATCATTGAAAATGCTATTTTGATATCTAATTTGATCGAATTAGTATATTTGCAAGAATTGGTTATAGAGATTGAATTTCTGCTTCTTTCGGTTATTTGCTTTGAGATTTCTCTTGGTTCATATTGAGTTTGTTGTGTTTTGCGCTAAATCAGTTAAAACTTAATTGAATTTGAGAATAACTACTCATTCTAATGACCCTCACAATACTGGTTCCTCACCAAGCCTCGATGCTGGTTAGGACTGAGTATAACATATGGCAACGAAGAATGCTCCATCACCTGTCTGTTAACAGTTCAGGTTGTTGGACATCTATGGTACATGGTCCACACAAGCCTATGGTGAACAATCCGGAAACCACCAAAATGGTTCCGAAGAAGAAGGACAATACTCATTGACGCAATAGAGATTGATTTGAAATTGATGCTAAAGCCATGGGATTCTGGCCATGGCACTACCGAATGAAATCTATTCTGGGCTTATGCATCATGAAACTGCTCATGACCTCTGGAATGCATTGAAAGAACAATTTGTGGAACATATGAGGTCTTAGCAAACAACAGAGAAATCCTTGCCCAACAATATAAGACATTCTCTCATAGGAAGGGTGAGACACTGACTCAACAGTTTGAGCATTTTTCATGTTTGATCTCTGAGCTGAAAATGTCAAACATGAATACACTAATAGCCAGATGAACAACAGATTCCTCAGATCACTGCCTGAGAGATGGGATACATATACCATTGTCCTACGCTCCAGTGCAAATCTGGATAGCCTATCTCTCACCCAACTCCATGGGAAACTGCTTACATTTGAAAGAGAGATAGAGCAGAAAAGGAAACTGGCATCATCAGGAAAGCTCACTGATGACTTTGTACTAGGGAACACTGCCTTGGTTGGTCATGAGTCAAAATATGCTGCATCAGAAAGCAATTATGATGAGCATATAGATTTCTCTTCAAACAGTTCTGATCATGCATTTGTTAGTGTGATAGTCAGTCAGGCTGTAATAGTGACAATTTGTGCTTCATTATGGATGATTTGAAAGGTATTGCTGATGATGACTTAGAAGAGATGGATATTCTAAGCCAAATGGCCTTGATTAATATCAGATCTCAAAAGTTCTACAAGAGAACTGGCAGGAAATTTCCAGGACTCTCTGGCAAAACCAAAGTTGGTTTTGACAAGAGTAAGTTGAGGTGTCACAAATGCCACAGGCTTGGGCACTTTGCAAGAGAGTGTAGATCAACTGGATCTAACTCCTCTGCACCCTTTGTGACTTTTCCAAGCAATAGTTCACAAAACAGAGGGCAAGATCCTGCTAGTTCTGGTCATCACTCACAACCTCTATCTCCTGCATATTTTGTCCCTCAGGGTCCAATGCCATATCCATATCCCTGCTATTACATGCCACAGTCAAATCAAGTTTAAGTTCCTATTGCACAACAACCTCAAGCCTTACCTGAGCCTCAACCATCTCAATCATCTCAATCACAACCTCATCACAACTTCTTCACCCCTGGTGCTATTGACTAGAGCAGTCTACCAGATGATCTTTTTGGTAATGAGCAATTATTTACTAGTGATGGTCACATGGTGGTGAACATCCTTTTGGGAATCTTGCTCTAATGGCCTTGGAGTCTACTGAGGGTTCATGCTCCAATGCATCTTCATCACAGGTAACTCAAGTATCCTCTGAGGCTAAAGCCAAGCTATGTTCTGAATCTTGCATAGCTGCATTTATCTCTATTAGAGAGGCAAATGTAGCTTTAATAAATCAAAATCTTGAGCTTGAGCAAACCCTTTCCAAAAGAAAAGCTGAGTATGAGTCTGTCCTTAAGATAAAGATGATGAGATTTATAAGCTTAAATGCCAATTAAATGATGAAATGGCTAAGCTAGAGGTCATTCTTGAGAACCACAGAGATCTCAAGAAACACTTGCAGCTACCCAATTGAGTGTGACCGCTAGGTATCATCCTGCAAGGGATTTGAAATGCTTCTCAGCAAGCAAACAACTTCAAATGTAAAGTTTGGAATAGGTTACAATCACATTGCACCACTTACAGATTTTACTCCAAAATCAATAGTAAAACCTGAAGGTGAAAGTAATTCCAAACCATATCATCATGTGCATCATCCTCATGTGATCACCCAAGAGCAGAAGATGAAATCAGTGTTGATACCTCAGCAAATCAATTGCCTGATGGGTTAACTACTGATAAGCACATGAAGCTGAGTACTTCAGATGTTGTCTCTCAAATACCTCAAGTACTGAAGGGAAAGTCACAACATCTGAAAAGCATTTCAGATCAACTGAAATAAAAGGGTAAAAACTGCTGAGGAATCTATCATACGGTCTTTCAGGACGGATGGAGAACAGCTGAAGAACAAGTCTTAGTTGTTACAGATCCTTCAGTACTTAACACAGTACTGAAAGGAGGAAGTACTAAGATCACACCTTCAGTAGTTTCCACTTCAGCAGTTGATCAATCCAAGATGAAGAATAAGCCATGTGAAATATGTGGTAAATTCAATCGTCTTTTTGATGAATGTTGGTACAAAAAGGGTTCCAAACTCAACAGAGATAAGCTCATTAAAATTCAGATGGATAAATGAAAAATGAGTTGAGACCAAGTTTGTACCACAGTCATCCCAATGTGATAAACCCACGGCTTCACCTAAATCCAAAAAGAAGATAGGGTTTATCATAAAACAGCTGATAGTGTTCCTCATGATAAAAATCAGACTAAGACTGTGAATTTCAAGGAGGAAATGGTGGGTCATAGAACTCATCAAAAACAAGTACTGATGTGTCACAGAGCTGAAAGCTTTAGCTACAAATCAGACACAACTTGTTATGATCGTTCAGCATTTGTTGGGGAGAGTTAACCAACTAGATGCACCTGTGATCAAACCACTAAAAAGGTATTCCAAGCCCAAATCCAAGGAATCCATTCAGCACCATCTCCACCTTCATCAGCTGTTAATCATGAGAAACAAGTTATGGTTAAATCTGTTGATGAAAACAGACCCAAAACAAAAAGGTTTGGGTCTCAAACCTAACTAGTTCCTTGTGATGAATGCAGGGTTCTTAGCATGCCAAAGGAGCATCTGGTATGTAGACAGTGAAGGATCTATGCATATGACAGGGAGCAGCTCTCTTCATAATGACTACTCTCAAGGAAAGAAGGGATTTGTTTCATTTGGAAATGATGCTAAGGGTTACATCATCGGGAAAGGATATGTGTCTTATGGAGAACTCAGATTTGATGATGTTAACCATGTGGAGAATCTCAAGTATAATCTACTGAGTGTCAGTCAGATGTGTGATAAAGGGCATGTTGCACTTTTCACAAGCCAGAACTGCAGGATTCTGTCTTCCAAGTTCTGAGGCTGATTGACAAGGTATTGGATGACATACTCTCCTGAAGGCCAACAAGATTGGAAGAGTATATGCCCTGGTTTTGTCAAAGAAGATTGATTTGAAGGGTCATCCTTGCTTGTTCTCCAAAGCCTCTTCTCATGAATCTAAACTGTGGCACAGAAGGCTGGGTCATGTAAATCTCACAACATGAATCAGCTGATCCATAATAGTTTAGTGAGAGGTCTACCAATAAAGGAGTTCCACTTGTGATGAAACCTGCACTGCTTGTTTGAAAGGAAAATAGCACAAAGTCTCGTTCCCTCCTATTGAAGAACCTAAGTCCACTGCCTGCTTGCAGTTACTGCACATGGATCTATTTGATCCTGTGAGAGTGATGAGCATGGCAAAGAAGAAATACTGTCTGGTAATTGTGGATGATTACTCCAGATTTGTATGGACTTTCTTCTTGCATTCAAAGGAAGAGGTTGCTCAGACGATTATAAACTTTGTGTTGTATGTTGAGAAGCAGTATTCCCTATCAGTCAAGTGTATAAGGAGTGATAATGGAACAGAATTCAGAAACCATACACTTGATGATTTTTATCTCTCAAAGGGAATCAAGAGGCAGTTTAGCATCCCAAGGACTCCAGAACAAAATGGAGTAGTGGGAGAAAGAACAGGACCCTAATTGAAGCTGCAAGGTCCATGTGGGCTGACTCTGGTTTGCTATTGACCTTTTGGGCTAAAGCTGTCAACACAGCTTGCTATGTGCAGATTCGAGTTTTAGTAAATCAGAGGTTAATGAAGACTCCATATGAAGTTCTACATCATTTGGCTCCTCTAATTTCATTCTTCAAAGCATTTGGGTGTCCTTGTTCATTCTCAAGACAAAGGATCAACTCCACAAATTTGATCCTAAGGTGGATGCAGGGTATTTTGTAGGATATTCATCCACATGCAAGGCTTACACAGTCTTCAACTTCAGAACAAAGATAGTTGAAGAAACTTGCAGGTGAAGTTTAATGAATCTCCTAAGGATAAAATTCCACAAAACCTTGTGGTGTTGTTTGATCTGGACATACTGCAATATGTTCCTTATCAACCTCAGAGCTGTTGATCATGTGAATAAATCATCTTCTGCAGCACGTTTTCCACCTGGTGGTATTGAAGATGATGATGATATCATTACTCACCTTTTCAAGTTTAGTGATCAACTGCCTGAGTCCACTAAACTTGATGTTCCTGTAGCTTCAGCATCTCCATCCACAACAAATGCTGATGAGATTTCTGACTCCTCTACATCATTTGAATTGCCATCTCATACTTGGTTTCAAGAGTCTGGATCAACATCTGTTGCTGCTGAACCTGCTACAAACACTTGCATTGATCTTATAGTGTACCAAGAGCTAAAGAATCACCCCATGTCTCAAATCATTGGTGATATCAATGCTGGTGTCTCACCAGAAGTCAATTGTCCAACTTATGCTTCTATGCTCTCTTCATCAGTCAGCTAGAGCCAAAGAACTATCATGTTGCTTTAAGAGATAATGGATGGCTTGAAGCCATGCAGCTTGAGCTACTTTAGTTCAATAAGCAGCAAGTGTGGGAACTGGTTCCTCTACCCCCAGGTAAGTGTGCAATAGGCACTAAGTGGGTGTTTAGGAATAAAACTGATGAAAATGGGCTTATTGTCAAGAACAAGGCTAGACTGGTTGTACAAGGGTTTTCACAAGAAGATGGTATTGATTATGATGAAACCTTTGCCCTGTAGCCAGACTAGAAGCAATTAGATTGTTCTTAGCCTATGCTGCATTCCACAATCTTAAAGTTTTTCAACTGGATGTCAAAAGTGCTTTTTTATATGAAAATAAAAGAAGAGGTTTATGTGTGTCAACCACCAGGTTTTGAGGACAATAAACATCCTGATTGGGTGTATAAACTTGATAAGGCTCTTTATGGGTTGAAGCAAGCTCCTAGAGCCTGGTATGAAACACTTTCAAATTTTCTTCTTCAAAATAATTTCACTAGAGGTTTTATAGATAAAACTTTATTTGTTAAGAAAGTGGATCAGCATAAGCTACTTGTTCAAATTTATGTTGATGATATAATTTTGCATCCTCTGATCCCCAGTTGTGTGATGATTTTACAAGTTTAATGAAACAAAAGTTTGAAATGAGTGCAATGGGAGAATTATAGTTCTTTCTAGGCTTGCAGAACAAACAAAAGGCTGATGGAACCTTCATTCATCAGTCAAAATATACAAAATTCTTTTGAATAAGTTTGATTTACAAAACTGTAAGCCTTGTTCTACTCCCATGTGCAACACCACACAACTAGATGTAGATCAGAAAGGTAAAGCTGTTGATAAAACACTTTACAGATGTATGATTGGGTCCTTGATGTACTTAACAGCTTCTAGACGAGACATTATGTTTGCCATGTGTTTGTGCTAGATTTCAGGCTGCTCCTAAAGAGTCTCATTTGATTGCAGTCAAGAGGATCTTTAGATATCTGCAAGGTACACAATCTCTAAGTCTTTGGTATTCCATTGGACACTCTTGCAAATTAGCTGCTTTTTCTGATAGTGACTATGCAGGGTGTAAGTTAACCAGAAAGTCAACTTCTAGTGGATGCCAATTCCTAGGCAACTGTTTGATTTCTTGGCAGAGTAAAACAAACATCTATTGCTACATCCACTACTGAAGCAGAGTACATTGCTGCTACAAGTTGTACATCTCAGGTACTCTGGCTTCAGAACCAATTATTGGATTATGGCATTACAGAGACTAAGACTCCATTGTTAATGGATAGTGCTTCAGCTCTGTGTATTGTCAAGAATCCAGTCCAGCATTCTAGGACCAAACATATAGAGATCAGACACCATTTTATTAGGGATTGTTTTGAAAAAGGTCTGATTGATCCAAAGTTTGTGCCAAGTGCTGATGAGCTTGCAGATATATTCACTAAGCCTTTGGATAGTTCAACTTTCCGAAACCTTGTGTTAAGGCTTGGTATGCTGTAGCTAGAATAAGTGACAACTACTGATGATCTCAGTAAACAAGTACTCAATGACCATTAGTAAACATGTCACAAATATGTACTGATTCTGTTAAAAGAAACTGATGCACTTACAAACTACTGATGTAGTTATAACTACTGATGTCAGTAAAAACAGATAAGTACTGATGTTCTATGAAACAACTGAAAACAGCTAAAAAGTCTGATGAGTAAGTGTTGAGGACAGTATGAAACAACTGAAAAGCTAAGAATTGACGAAAACTACTGATTAGAATTTTCTCTTCAGTCGTTTCCACAAACTGCTGTTTCACCTTAAACAACTGATGACAAAACCATGTCTTCAGTAGTTTCACAACTACTGATGAAACACCAAGTTCTCAGTTGTTTTCTACACCTGAAGACAAAACCAAGGTTTTCAGTAGTTTCATAACTACTGATGACCAAAACCAAGTCTTTAGTTGTTTTCAAATGTCTGATAGTTAAAACCAAGTCTTCAGTTGTTTTCATACAACTGCTGACAACACCAACACTTTCAGTCGTTCTTTTCATCCTTTTTCTAACCTATAAATACCTGCACTTATAGCCGAACGTTTCATTAGCCGTTTTCTATCCTTTTCTCTCTCAACAATGGCGACTATGAAACTCAAACCTAGACACAACTGTGTTGCCTACCTTTCGAAATCGGCCTTCTGGAACAAATTTGATAATGCCATCGATCTTATGGTGGATTCCCAATACCGAACCACTTTTCTTTTGAATCCTACCATCTACCCCGATTCCTTAAACCAATTCTGGACCAACGTCTCTATCACAACCGGTGAAAATGATAGCCAAATCACTCTCCAGTCGTTGGTTAACCACAAACAGGTGGTAATCACCCTGACATCATTTGCAAAACCCTAAATTTGCATGATGCCACCTGTATTATAGAATACCCGAAAGGCACCATTGATATGTCTTTCATCAACAACGGGTATGAAGAGACTTAAGTGCTACAACCATTCTCAAAAAGCACTTCCATGATGCTGAAAGACTTATCTTCCACATGGTGAATGTCTGTCTTGCTCCAAAGACATCTTCATGGATCAGATGTCCTCAAGATGGCAACAGGTATTGTACTCTATCTTTGAACGATAAACCTAAATTTTTCTGAGATAGTGTTTATGGAACTAAAGGATCTGGCTTAGAAACCTGTGACAAACAGATGACTACTATATCCTAGGTTTCTGATGGCCATAATTTTAAATCAATTAAAATCTGATGGCCTTGTTGGTCTTGGAGTCCCTGCTCCAGCTGTTTTAGCTGAGGTATACTCCAGACATAACTCTGACCCTACTCTCAAAGGGGCTGCCCGGCTGCTCAAACCCAAGCAAAGGGAACCCACAGCCTCCACCTCCAGATCCAAAGTCCCCACCAAACCCAAACCTCAAAAGCCCAAAAAGGCTACTCAGGGAGATGAGTCCCCTGCGGATGCCCCTGTACCACCAATACAGGAAACACATATTGGTTCTAACCCCCAAGTCATGTCAGAGACTCAACCAGCTGAAACGCACAGGTATCCTCTCCACAGGATCCTGTTGCAACCAAATTTGGGGATACCACATTACTGGAACCTATCTCAGTTAAGAGGGTTACAATTGAAGAGCATCTCTCACCCCGGTGCAATATGCTTCTGACCAATCTCCAACTGCAACCGCCCCTCAAAGCCCAACTCTTATAGTTGCTAAAGTGCTGAGTCAGCTGCATTCCTCACCCCCTCCCCAGAAACCAATTAACATTGGGAATACCTCAACAATTGAGGGGGAGGACCAAAATGCTACTGATACCCCTAGCACAGGGGTTATAATGTTCAATCCCCAAGTGTAGAGAGGAGGTTAGAACATCTGGTCAGGCTGCCACTTCTACTGATTCAGCAAATGAACAGGATGAAGTTGGTACCATATATAAGACCTCACCAGAGGCAACTGCCAATGAAGGACAAAGTCCGGAGGTAGGAAGTCCCCGGAACCAAGAACAAGGGGCACATGCATATACTGATCTACACTCAGGGCATGTACATTCTGATTTAATCAGGAGGTCAGATGATTCAGCAAAGACTGATGATGACCTGGGCTTTTTCTTTGATGTCTTAGCCCATAACACAATCTTAGAGACTGAGGTGAGCAGACTTAAAGAGCTGCTAGCCAAAATGTCTTAGGATGAAAGTCCATCTACCCCCATTGACCACAGATGGCACCTTCATTTGAACGTTCACCAAACACACAGCCAATACACTTAACTAAGCCACCAGCCACTGCTTTTGGCACCACCTCTCAGGGTTAGAACCCCTCTGAGCAGATGGTTGCAACCTTTCAAAACTCCTTACCTCTCATCACTCCCATCATCACTGAGATAGTACATAAAGCCATTGATGAGAGGATCTCTCAAATACCACACACTTATTAATGATGCTATTCACAAGTCACTTTCTGCCTTTCAAGCCCCTGATCCCAATGCATCCAAAAAGGGGGGACTACTGAGTCTAAGGCAGTAAAAGAAAGAAGAGAAAGAGAGTGGTCGATGAGAAACAACAAGAAAAAGAAAAGGAGCTAGAGAAAGAGCAACAACTGATCACTTATAAAAGAAAGAAAAGTGCTGAAACACAAGAGCCTGTTGGAAAGAAATCCTTAGAAGATCTGGTTAAGAAGCTGATGAAGCTCATAGCAGATCTATGGATAGAATAATAGACCAACTCTTTAGACAGGGCTTTGATACAGCCACTTTAGACACTGAGATCAGAAGGCTGGAAGTTAAGGAAATACAAGAAAGATGGGCTAGTTATAGTGTGATGGATAGAGAAAGGTTGGAGATAATGATCAGATTTATTGCAAAATACTTGGGAAGATCATTGATTGAGATCAAATCATGGAACAGAGACAGTATTCTGGCAATAACCACCAGAATCTGTTCTTATGAAGCATTCAATAAGGGGTTAATTATAGAAGCATTGGATGAGGCAGGTGTTGGGAAGAGAACTGATATGGCTAAGCTCTCCAAAGCCAAACTTACCACAAAAATGCTAGATCAGCCTTCCCTAACTCCAACTCATAAACAACCAACTCCAAAACCTGCCAACCCTATCTCTAAACCAAAACCACTCACAACTCAACCCACAAAACCAATTCCATTACCTCAAAAACCACCTCAAACCACACCATTGATGCACCCAGAAGGAGGAGAAGGGTGTTGAGGGTAGAAGAAGAAGAAGAAGAGGATGATAATGAAGATAGTCTGCCAGTCTCTGCTGTTGTCAAACTTAAAACACCTGAGCCCAGAAGTCAACAGATGATCACACCTGACTTGCAAATGCAAATGGTGAAAGTGAAGATTGAAGAAGCAGAACAGCAGAAGCAGCATGATGAGCAATTTCTCAAAATGGTTGACAAGGACTTCCCTCAGTCCTCATCCATTCAAGAAATGAAGAAACAAGCTCTGAGGCTGTACACTCTTAGGCATACATTCCAACATCAAAGAGAAAGAGTGAGGATTTGGCCAGACCCCAGGGTAAGTTCCAGAATTCACAAGAAGAACATACCAAGTAGATATCATGGCCAAGTGAAAAAGACTTTGAATGATGCAATTATGTTGGCCATGGTAGTCTCACCCTGGAGATTATAGAAGAATTCAAGAGAGCACACAACTCAAAGACAACCCCTCAATCTATACTTGAGAACAAAATGATCAAGAAGGGGTTGTTATACAAGATACTTGAAGATCTTCAAAAGAGTGAACTCCAGGCTCTCATCCAGATGAATTCGCATACAGAGAGATCACAACTGTTGAGTTAAAAAATGGGAAGACAGTAAGATATCTGTCTGAATATTATGGCCCAGAGTTCTTCTTTGAGGGAGAAGCAGAAGAACTCACCAAGGAGGAACAAGTTGTTCTCCTTGAGGCCTATGCAAGAGAGTCTTACAGACTCATTGATGGGAATTAGGTTTCATGGTGGGACAAGACTCTGTGTCCGGTCTCCCCAAGACAGAGTTCCCTTCCATACTTAGCCAATCCAAAGATCAGAAACCTTTTCCCGGCCTGTGCTTACATGATTACCTCTGAAGCTGATCAAGAGGGTGTTCCTGCCAAAGAATAAGTGGGATCATCAATAAACTTAGAGGTTTTGGCTGCATTGGTTCAGGGGGAGTTTGTTGGATCAAAAGAACCAATGAGCCTGATTAGAAAAACCTCTAAGTCCCACAACATTACATCTGCTGAAGAAGATCACAACAGCTGAAGACATCAGCTGATTACAAGGTCTGAAGACAAAGTCTGAAGACAAGATCTAAAGATTTCTACTAAAGACAAAGTCTGAAAGTAAAGTACTGAAGACAAAGTCTGAAGTTATCAGCTGAAGACAACGTCTGAAGTAAAAGTCCGAAGAACAAAGACTGAAGACAAAGACTGAAGCCCAGAGTGATCAATAGTTGTCACAACAGCTGAAGTTATTAACTTCAGTTTTTGTGATGGTTTTCCTTTGTAGTACTTGTAACTTACCTTTCAGTAGTTTTAGTTTAGTAGTTTTATGTTTTTATACTTAGCATTCTCTGAGATGTGATTAGTTGTTGAGAACATTCTCAGTAGTTTGCATAGTTTCAGTTGTTTGTATAATTCTGTTAGATGTCACTATCAAGTGACATCAGCAGACATCACATTTCTTATATAAGGAATGTTGACCTAATTGTAATGTGTGACATTCAGCCACCACAAAAGTATTTGAATAAAATATTCCTTTTGTAGAATTCTCTCTCTCTATAACCGTGTGCTTTTCTATTCAATATCAATTAAGTTCTTGCTAAATTGTCTAATTCATTGTCTCTAATTGATCAAACTTAGATCACTGATCCTAACAAGATCAAAGAACAAAGAATTATGTAAAGAGTTTGAAGCAGTAATGAAGGCAGAGTTTGAGATGAGTGCAATGGGAGGGATGAAATTCTTTCTCGGGTTACAGGTGGATCAGACACCAAATGGGATCTTCCTACATCAGACCAAGTATGTAGGTGATATTCTTAGTTGGTTTGACATGGAGAATGCTTCTACAGCTGGAACTCCACTTGTTACAAACCATGATGTAGCACCCGACAAGAATGGTGATCTGGTGGATGCCACTATATACTGAGGGATGATTGGATCTCTCATGTATCTCACTACCTCATGACCTGATATCATGTATGCTACATGTTTATGTTCATGATATCAGGCAAAGCCTAAAGTGAACCATCTTATTGGGGTCAAAAGGATTTTTTGTTATTTGAAGGGTACACCCTCACTTGGGTTGTGGTATCCTCATGATGATGACTTTGAGCTTACTGCGTATAGTGACTCGGATTACAGAGGTTGCAAGATGAACTACAAGTCTACCTCAGCAGGGTGTCATTTCTTTGGGAGAAGATTAGTAACCTGGCAGTGTAAGAAGCGGATCTCGGTTGCATTGTCAACCTGTGAAGCCGAATACGTTGCTGCTGCAAGTTGCTGTTCACAAATCATGTGGATTCAACAGTAAATGCGGGATTACGGTTTGAAATTCTCTTCTACTCCTATATTTGTTGATAACTCAGCTACAATTGCAGTTACTAAAAACCCAGTCCAACATCCAAAGACCAAACACATCGGGATTAAATATCACTTTATACGTAATTAAAATTGGTCTTATTGTCTTGCCTATTAAAATCCTTAAACGGTAATCCATTACGATTCTAAAATTTTAGGGGGGAGAATAGGTTAGACAGTATAAAAAAACAAGGGAGAAGGAGAGGTATCTGATAAAAATAAGATCGTATATGTGATACTGATTCAATCTTTGGAAAATGATAGTACACAGGAGCAAACCATTTAGGACTTTAACATTTAAATTGAAATTGATGCAAAGCTCAAGTATAAGTTTGTGTAGTCTGAGCAAAATAAAAAAGAAATATGATAGATAAACTAGCTACTACTAAGGTAACACAAAGAAAGTAGACATAGAGGTTGCTAGACCACAGATGATATGTCGATAGATTCAACACAATAGATGACTAGACCTTTTTGGTGATCTCAAGATTAAACTAAAATGTTTGACTAGCTGTGGGGTAACACCTTATCCCTGGTTAACACAATCAACAAGATTCTAATAAGGGGTGATGAGCAAAATAAACGCCACGAATGTATGCGTAAGACCAAAGCATGAGCAAAAGCACATAAAAATGCAAATGCAATCAAACTGATAACTTATGTTGTTGGTGAGATTTGTGCAAAAAGAAAGAAATTGCTCAAACAAGAAGATGGGTTATGTGCCTCTCTGTTGTGCGGTGGCATTGACCTGAGGATAAGCATAACCTATATATTCTAGAATTCATTGTTGTTTGCCGCCTATCTACTGTGCGGTGGCACTGACCTGAGACTTGGCTTCTCTTTGAAAGTTCTATGAATAGTTTATTCTTGAATACTACCCTTAGACCGCTCAAAAATCTCCTGAGGAATGTTGATTATCATATTAGTGTGGGATCCACAAAAGCTAGTTGAAATAAACAAACCATAAACCATCACCAATCTGTGTTGAAAGTCTGTGTATGGATTTAAGAGGACAAATATACTGACAATCACTGTAGCTACAATTCTTGAAAGTTCAAATCAGTGTGAGGACCTAATGGTACTAGTATGATTTCCTAAATTTGCTAAATGACTCTAGATGAAAAACAAGAATTGAGCATTAAAAGTTTTAGACAACCTGTCCCAAACGATTTGAATATCCTGTATAATTCCAAACTGAATTGGTCCATGTATGTTTTAGATGAATTGAAGCTGCCTTTTCCAGATAAATAATTTCTTAGATTTATATCTTAGGACTTAACCCTCACAAAAACACAAAAACATGTCTTAGTTTTAAGTTACAGTTTTATTTCTTTTATTTCTGTATAAAGTTTGTCAATTTCAATTTGTTTAATATCGGACTATGTCATGGAAGTTTATAGGGAACCTTATCACCTAAAAGGTCACGTCTGAGGTGACCACATGTGCTTTCAAATGAAAATGGACCACGTCTGAGGTGGTTAAAAGTTTTTCAAGTTAAAATGATCATGTCTGAGATGATAAAATGCTCATAATGTTTAATCAAAAGATAAAAGTGGGGAAGGGTATTAAAGTCAAATCCATGAGTCTGACCCATTCACACGAATAGACCATGAGTATGGATCAATCATACGAATGGACCATACTCATGCACTAAACAACCGAATGAACATGAGTATGAACCATTCACCCAAATGGCTTATCAGAATGACCCATTCGACCGAATGAGAGTATGCGAATGAGTCAGTCGCTCGACTGAACTCTAGTCGGCCGACTGAATGTGAGTGACTGAGCCAATCGCACGACTGAGGTCCTTTCGCCCGAATGAATAGAGAGAATGGGTCCAGTCGGCTGATTGAACTCAAGTTTTGTATAAATAGGGCCCAGTCGATTACATTCAACTCATCACCCCCTAATCGCCCTTATTTGGCATAGCCTACCGTTAGTCTGCCAAATTTTCATCAGACCAAGATTTCATACTTCCATTGATTTTCTGACGATTGTGTGTGATTATACAGGTAAGAGGAGTTGAAATCTCACCGAAATCTGGAGGAATGGTGCCCTAATATGTGAAATTCATCCCTCACAAGAACCGAACCTTTAAAGGACTAATAACCTACCTAAACTAAACAAAATGTTAAAATTAAAGTTATTAGGTCATTAGTTAAGTGAATGCGAGTCTAAAGAACCAGTGCACGACGTCTAATTTCATGTCTTGGTTAAAATTCAAATCTAAGTCGATCGAACAGTAGGTCATGCGACTGGACACCAGGATGAACTCCAATTGCATGATTGAGCTAGTCGAATGGCTCAGTCGGTCAAATGGATCATACGAATGAGCTCAGTCGGCCGACAGAATCAATCGCTGGGTCAGTCACCCGATTGAACTCAATCGCATACTCAGTCACCCAACTGAATCCAGTCGCATGCCTATTTGACCGACTGAACACAGTCGCATGGTTCAATCGCATGAATGAACCAGGATGAATTCAACGAAGTTAATTAAGATTGCTTTGTCTCGTGTGGATAACTAATGTCTATGTGTCTTATGTTACAGATCGATGGCTGATAGATGGTCTATCAACCCCAAGCACAACATTTGTGCTCACCTAGACTCCACAACTCGGAATCGTGCTGAGTTTGCAGAGATCATCACTTTTCTCAAGCAATCAAGGATCCACAAGGCCATTTCTACTCCATGCACTCCCTACAGGTCTATACAATAGGCCTTCTGGGAGAATGCATCTGTTGATCGATCACGTGAGCCGTACAACATACTGAGTTCTATTTGTGGCATGGATATATAGATTACTGCTGCAGACATTCAACGGGTACTTGAGTTGGGAGACAATACTAATCACCAACCAGACTTCACCCACTAACGGTGAGAGGGTGTTTCATGAGGATTAAGTACTCTGGGGACATAAACTCAGGTGTGCTCAACAAGAGCAACTTCTGCCCCTAGTATAAGTACTTGGCACACATCATCCTGAAGGCATAGCTTCACGAAGGGGTGGGTTTAACGACCTCTCAGACCAGATACAAAATGCCTACGTTGCACTGGTGCTGAACCACCCTTCAGCTTTTCGAGCATGATCTTCTCTTACCCTATAGAGAACTTGGAGGCGAAGGGCAAAGAGGGTTTCTGCATGTACCCTAGGTTCCTACAGATGATTTTTGACGAGAAGCTACCCTCGCTGCCAAAGGAGAGCCACGACACTGTGGCTTTAGAGATTATGGATGATACGACATTGGGTCGTATGAGGGTTTACCAGGGAAAGCAGGTCAAGCTCCGGTAAAGAGACTTATAGGCCATCTGGCAAGGTGGACTACGTGGCGCTGGGGAGGCATAAGTGGCATCACGTAGACAGTGACTCTGATGTAGAGCAGTTACAGCTCTCGGAGGATGACTCTGACGACGACAACGGTGATGGTGGAGATGCAGGGCCCACTCAACCAAGGGCCCCCACTGCCGATATAGCATCTCCGGCCTCTACCCATGATGGAGCAGAGGCTGCAGGATTCCATTAGGGCTTCATGCCTGATGAGGAGGAGGATATGATGAGGAGCCTCTAACTCAAATGATGGGCAGCAAGCTTGTTGCCACCAAGAGAGGGTTCCGGGCGGTTGGTGAACGCCCTGGCGGATCCGGGGAGACTGACACGGATCCCACATTTGCTCCTGATCAGCCAAGCCGTGTTTCAGCGGGAGCATCCTCCTCGAAAGGATCAAGAAAGAAAAGGATGGCTCAACCCCATGGCCTGAAGAAGAAGAAAAGAAGATTGACCTTCATAACCACCACCACCACTACCACCTCTCCACCTACCACTACTACTACCACCACTACCACCTCTCCACCTACCACTACTACTACCACCACTACCACCACTCCACCTACCACCACTACTACCACACCCACTCCACCTACCACCACTACTACCCCACCCATTCCACCTACCACCACTACCACCACTCCACCTACCACCACTACTACCACACCCACACCACCACCTCGTGTAGAGATGTCCCAACTCCGGGAGCAGCATGCTCAAGCAACTAAAAGGATAGAGGAGTTGGAGACCACCAAGAAGACCATCATGCTATGGCTAAATGGATCAAAGGAAGAGCCCTTAAAGATCAAGGAAATAGATGGAGATGATGGTGATGATGATGACAGTGATAATGATGATAATGATGGTGATGACATTGAGGATGATACAGATGCTGCTGATGATGCCGATGATGTTGATGATGATGATGAGGATGCTTCTGCTGCGGGTGCTACTTCTTCAAGCGAACGGAGGACCAAAAGGACTCAAGATCAGGGTGCCTCCACATCCGCCCCGGTAGTAGAAGAGCAGATGATACAAGATAAGAGTAATGTTTGTTATTTATGTTATTGAAATCATTTGTATTCAAATCTTGTATTAAACTTATGTAATGGATGTTTGTTTTAAATGTTTAACAGTTCTGTTTTGATTATTTTCTAACGATGGGTATGTTACATGTTTAAATCAAGCAGATCCAAATTACCAAAGGGATGAACATGATGTTGCTCCACTCCAATAGATCAAGACTCAACTCATAATGATTCTTGATCTGCAGGGTATAGTCAGGAGATCTGTAATGTACACTCCTAAAGAAGGAAAGATCATTCACAATCTCACTAATAAGAAAATTGCAGAAATGTTCAAGCTCAATCCCAATGAGATTGTCAAGGACGCTCCAACCTTTGTAGAAACCAGTCACGACGAGCTGAACGACATTGATGAAATAGAGATAGAGGATGTCACTACAGATGATTATCCCGAGTAAGCTGTCAAAGAGGGAAATGTGGTTTCAAATTTGGGTGACTCCCTAGTCGGTGATACATTTGAGATACTAGATAAGATGGAGCAAGAGTCCGAGAAGGTTGAAGAACAAGCCCAAGCCTCAAACATTGATGTTGATATCAGAAAGGCTGAATGGGCTGCTTATTTTGAGGAGATTCGAGCCTAACGCGCTGCTCCTAAACAAAATATCTACACCAAGCTCTACAATGTGAAAAAACATCACAAGGTGTCAAGCAAGATTATTGTGTGGGCACATTTTGATGATCTTAATGTATACGCGGTGAAGAGAGAGAAAGGTATTAAGTATTTTAGATTCCCGCATGATCTAAAGTCTCTACCTGGTTTTGAGCTCAACCAGGTGGTTAAACTAAAGCTGCTATACGCTGACCCGAGAAAGATGTCAGGCTGGTTTGAGGCTGCCCTAAAGAAAGAGTACCACACCAGGTGTGTCAACTTCAAACCTCAACAACCTACGAGGTATATCAGACGTTCTAAAGTTGATCCCATAACTAGAAAGCCAAAGATAGTGCTGAAGTGGAGTCCTCCAAGAACAATGTCAAAGATCCCTCTACGGGAAATGCCACAGGACTTCACTCCTCACTTCAAATGGTGGTACTATGATTGGAGAATAGGGGAAGTTGTCATAGTTCTGAACAAAGAGGGCAAAATGGATACTATCAGGGTATTCGACCCGATGTGGCTTACCAACTTGTCAGCTGACGACATCTACACTCTATACAAGTGGCCACTGTTCTATGACACGAAGGATATTGTACAAGCCTTCCAATTCCAATATGTGTTATGACTCTTCTTTGCATTTGAAATACATACAGGAGTCACAAGAGAGGAAAAGTACAACAAGTATGAGGAGGTTATGAAGAAGGTAAGACGATAGATAGATCTAGGTCCAAGGGGGAGTTATTGATACATATGTACCTAGATTTGGATTTTAATGTAATATGTCTTGAATGTCTTACGCTTATGTAATATTTGGGTACTTAATGAAATGAGAATGTTTGATTGTGATTTATAATGTTTAATATTTCATTAATGAGTTCTGTAACGCATATTTACTAGATTATAAAGGTTTGTGATTGTTTGAATTGATATGCATAATGTTCTAATAATGAATACATTCAAACTTGGTTAAGTGAAGTTCTCATGCGTCCGACTGGACCATGCACCCCAACAGTGGTCATGTGTCTGGATGGCCATACGATTGAGTGTCCATGCGCCTAAATAGTCCATACGCCTGAACAACTTCATGCGACTGACTCAGTCGCACGACTGAACACTCAGTCGTGCGAATGGATCAACCGCATGGCTCAATCACACGAATGAACCATGCTAATGGTTCAGTCACCCGAATGAGCAACCCTAACCTATAAATACCATCTAATTCGTGGAAAAACGTAATCATCATACACACTTCCACTCCAGACATACCCTAGCCATCCAGAGACCTTTAAGATCATACTGCAAGTTCATAGTTCGCATTAGATCGATTCCTAATCGATTCTTATTGTTAGATTCAATCACATAATTGTTTCTACGTGCGTTCTCACTAATTGGATCGCCAATCAAATAGGATTCCACACTATTTGGTTCGGTATACACGCTATCAGTAGTACAAACTTCTTCTCTAGATACACTAGGGGTATACAACAAAACGTCAAATACTTGGAACCAACTAACATCAAGCATATGGTACCAAACAACCAAGTTCTATACACTTAATTCAAAGATGTTGTGCACAAAAATTGGGCTCTCCTCATGAGCTAAAAATAACCCTTCAAATCTCTCATTTTTGGCTTATGACAAAGACTTCGCCATCCACGTGATGGAGCAAACAAAGCTTTAACTTTCCTTGCTAAGGCTTGATCTCACATATAGGAACCATTATCATTAGTATGAACAATATTAAGTTCAAAAAAGTTATCTTCAAGAGCATCTCTAATCTAATGATACTTCACATCAATTTTTTTTGTTCCTTATGAAACCAAGCGCTTGCATAAATATTTTTAACCATAATAGTTCTTTGCATGCTTCTATTGCTACCATATACTCCATCTCAATAGTAAACAAAGCAACATACTTTTTCAATCTTGACTGCCATACAACTCCCCCTACTAAAGTCATCAAATAACTAGAAGTGGACTTCTTGTTGTCTTTCTTTCCAGCCAAATCAGACTTAGTATAGCCAACAAGCCTCAACTTCACATTTCTAAAGTTTATAATAATTTTGGAAGTATCTCATAGATATCTAAGGAACTTAACAGCTTGCTAATGCATTTTACCCGGATTAGATAGAAAACGACTAACAACACCATACCACGGGCAATATCAGGTCTAGTCACACCATGATATACATCAAACTTCCAACTATTAAGGAATTAAGAACTCCATTCACTGCTTTAATCTCCTTCTCAAAAGATGAGCAAACTTTATCACCTAGCTTAAAGTTAGGAGTAAGTGGCGAATTCATAACTTTAACTTTTATCATGTTGAATCTACAAAAGCACATCCTCAATGTATTGCTCTTGTGACATGAGTAGATTCTACAAAACAAATGCCTAGAATCTATTTAGCTGGCCTTGAGTCTTTTATAGAAAATGACTTGCTCAGTTTTTCTCTTCAGCTTCATAATTCTCCTTACATTCTTACCAACAATCAACATGTCACCAACATAAAGTAATAATATAATAAAATCATCATCACCAAATTTTTGAAAGAAAACACAGTGATCAGAAGAAGTCTTTCGGTAGATTTGCTCCCCCCATAACTAATTTAAACTTCTTGTACCTCTTTGTTGGTGTTTGCTTCGACCCATAAAAATATTTCATAATCTTACCGACATAGTCTTGTTTGAACGTTGCCTAAAAACCTTCAGGTTGCTCCATATAGATTTTTGGACCCAAGTCACTATGAAGGAATGTTTTTTTGACATCCATTTGCTCAACCTCATGATCAAGGCTTGCTAAAAAACCAATTATAAGCCTAATAGAGTGAATCTTCATGACTAGAGAGAAAATCTCATCAAAATCAGTACCTTTTCTTTGACTGAATCCTTTGACCACCGGTCTAGCTTTATACCTAGGATTTAAGGTATGTTCTACAGTCTTCTCCTTATAGAACCACTTATTTTCCAAGCTTTTTTTCCTTTCGGAAACTTCAACAAGCCAAATGTATTATTCTCGTGCAAGTAATTCATCTCATCTTGCATGTCTTCAATGCATTTTCTTTTGTGTTCGTCTTTCATGTATTCGTTATAGCACTCAAGTTCTCCCCATTAGTGAGTAAAACATACTCATCAGTTGAGAATCCAAGGATCGCAATCAAGAATTATGAGCGTTGGTTGATGTCAAGTCAACGCTTGCGGAATCAACGTTGGCTTGGTTTAATTGTTCGTATTGAATTTTTCAATATCAATAAATATTCAAGAACATGATTGATGAAGCACAACTAATGATCTGTTTAAATCAAATGTATTCATTAAAACACATTAATGATTACAATTAACTAATGAACAAAAGATATTGAATTTTGTGTTGTATGATGTGATGGCTGTTAGGGTTTGGTTGTGTGATTTGATGTGATGATGTTCTGTCATGGTACCATGTCGCTGACCTGTTGATTCAAAACCTATGATCCATATATATAGACAATGATGTTTCTGTTAAGGAAACACCAGATCTCTTGGGATTTGAATTGTTTCTGTTAAGGAATCATCGGATTTCTGGGATTTGCATAACTTCATTGTTGACTTGTAACACTTGTATTGTTTGAATACAAGTGTTTGGACTCCGCATGAGTATTGTCTTCCGTAGTTGATTGTTCTTTCGCAGGAAACTTGTTCTTGCGAAGCAAATTGATTCTTTCGAAGCAATTGTTCTTCAGCAGGAAACTTGTTCTTTCGCAGGGGTCTTGTTCTTCCGTAGGACTTGTTCTTCTGAAGCACTTGTTCTTCTGAAGCACTTGTTCCTTAGCTCTGGTTGTTCATCCGCAGAAAATCTTCGGATGTAATTTTACTTATGAGAAATATATCTACGGAAGAACAAAATGTTCATCCGTAGATGTTTCTCACACTTGGTCAATCTTTTAGAAATTTACCAATTCTAATGTTTTACCTGCAACCATACATAAATCAACACACACACACATAGATATATATATATATATATATATATATATATATATATATATATATATATATATATATATAGGTTAACCTATACATTTAATACTTACATAATAATGAAATACAAACATTCATTACAGATAAACTAGATCTACTCATCCTAGACCTAACAATACTCCCCTTAGGCTTAGATATTTGTAATCATTTCTTCAAAACTGAAAGCTCCTTTAATCTTGAAACCATTTCTTGTTGAAATATGATACTGCATCCTTTTGATCATCGTATTTGTACTTGATCTCCATTCTACATATCATTTGGAGTGTCTCAAAAGTCAGCCCCAATACATCTTCTTCTGTGGTGAGGGGTTCCACAACACATTGATTGTTAATAATTTCCAGCTCAACTTCTTCTGAGATTCTTAGTTATGATATATCTTTAATGTTGGATCCCTTTAGCATCCCAGCATTATACCTTCTTCTCTTGTATGCTTTGGCATTCAGCTTATCCACAACTTGAATCATGTTCACATGTAGACACAAGTCATTCTGAGCCCTTTCATCAGTTAGCTTTAGGAAGAATTTGTTGTGAATGTATGATGTATAGCTAGTTGGAACAATTTGATCTTTACTGGGTTAAAAGTTCTGATTCTTTTAGCTTTCTTTCCTTCTGCATTCCTCAGCAGCACTAATTCTTTGGTCTTCTCAACATATCCCCATTCTGTTATAGGATAAGTATATTGATTCCCATCTATGCTTTTAATATTAGATAACTTACTACTTTGACATCCAACCCTCTTCAAGAACTTATCATCCACCATTGTAGAGGAGTTAGATTTTGGTCTTTTCCTTCTTTGTAACCATCTTCTGTGCTCATCATCTTCTCTCTTGGCTTCCTTAAGCACATTATCTCTGAATTTTGTTTTTAGCTTTCCCACTAACATAGAGAAGTCTCTTCCTCTTGGGTGAACAGGATAGTTAGAGATAATCAAGTTTTGCAAATCTTTGAGATCACATTCAGGTAGATTGGAAGTATTGAACCCTTCCAGATGTTCTTTTGATGATAGTACAGTCCCATTCTTGATCATACTTCCATGCCATGATTCTGTTGTCTTCCATAGAGGTTGGACTAGTGATATGGTCAATTTTTTTATCAATGTAGACTTCTTCTCTGTGATTTCTCTCACTGTTGTCCCCAATGGCCACACTTTGCCAGGAATAACTACTCTTGGTTCTTTGATAACTTTGTCCTTTTCTTTGTGTTGAGCTGTGCTTTTAACTGTTACTGGTTCAGCTGGAGATTTGTTGTAATGACCAGGTTTTGGAGCTTCAGTTCTGAATCTGACTCCAGTATCAAGTTCAATAGACATTACATGTTTCATCATTCTTCTCAGCTCAGCAACACTTTTTCCTCTAAGCTCATGAGCCTTATAGTTGTGACCCTGTAGCCAACATAACATATTGTATTTGTTAAGCTTTGTTGTATCACAGTGACCTAGATCTTTCTTGATTTTCTGAATGGCTTGAAAAGTGGTAAATGATTCATAGTCCTCATTTGGAATTATGAATCTGGCAAACTCAAACTTTTTCAGCATATCTTTCATCTCAGTCAAGTTCATCCTTTCAACCATGTCAAATGGGAACCTATGATTGATGAGGGTCATAAACACACATGACTCTGGCC
Source organism: Flaveria trinervia (assembly GCA_025506515.1). NCBI lineage: Eukaryota > Viridiplantae > Streptophyta > Magnoliopsida > Asterales > Asteraceae > Flaveria > Flaveria trinervia. The sequence goes on along the minus strand of JACCIX010001078.1, from coordinate 4,892 downwards.
TCTCTTCCACAATGTCTTTTGTTGTTAGAAGACCATCAGCAGTTGATTCTTCTTTATCTTTGTTGGTTTCTTCTTTAGTCAATTCTTGCCATTCAGCATCACTTTCAGCTTCATCAAGAGTTGCTTGCTTTTATGTTTTGACATTCATAGAAGTAGTGTGCTCTGATGATGTATGCCTTGACCTTTAAGGAGAATCTTAAATATTGATAACTTGTTTTTTGTGGAACTCAAGTACTTCCTCTTCCTTGAGTATAGAATTAGAGGCTTGGAAGATTCAGTAGGTTTGTTTCGTTGATTTTATTCAAGTGCACATATTTTCATCTTTAGCTGATCAATCTCTTCTTTTTTTCTTCTCAACAGAGCTGATTGATCATAGAGAGAGTCATTCATTTGATCAACCTTCAGCCTTAGCTTCTCATTTTCACTATTCTCTTTCTCTATTGATTCTTTGAGCTCAGAATCGTTTTGAAGTAGGGCATCAATCACTTCATTGTTGCACTTAGTATCTTCTCTTAAGCATTTGATCCTTGTTTCCAACTGCATCAGAAGATTATCCTTTTTTGTTATTATCTCTTTTAGCTCTTTAATCCTTTTCTTTCTGAAGTTAGACTTCCCTACAAGCTTGTTGTATTCAGCCACCAGGTAGCTTTTGCTCAATGGGATGTCATTATCACTCATATCATGTTCATTGTAAGCAATAACTTCTTCATACTTTTCTTCTTCTCTGTTTTCTTCTTGTTTGCCAAAAATATCATCTTTATGTTTTTCAGTATGGGCAGTCACACTTGCCGAGCTTGAGCATTCATCTTTTGATTGATCATGCTTATCATGATGAGGTTGTGCTTTAAGATTCATGCTGTGTACTTACGGCTCTGTTTGATTGGAAGAAACTAGGTCTTCATTATTAGAGAGTGACAAAGAAATGGTACTTGCTTGAGAAATCAACTCAGTCTCACCAGAATGGATTGAGTTTACAGACTGAGTGACAGAAATAGGTTCAGTATGCACACTCTCTATTAATTGCTGAGTGAATGGAGAGATGGGCTGTGTTTCTTGAGTAGATGAGGGAGATTGTTGGGTGTGATCAGAGTGAGTGGGTGAGATAGGTTGAGTATTTTGACTTGTAGGAGAAGGGGGTTTGAAGATTGATGTTGTTGCTGAATGGGTGATAGATTTGGTGAGTGTGTGGCTTGAACAGAGTTGGTTGGAGAGTCCTCCTGTTGATCTTCCCACACAAGCTCTTGAGGGATGTTTGTAGTAGCATCAACCACATAAGCAAACATGGGTTTGTCTCCTCCTTCATACCTTCCACTGATCTTGTTCAAGACAGACCTACTCAAATCTACTTGCACCAACACATCTCTATCTCTTTCTAATCCAGGAAATTCACCATTGATTATCAGTGTAGGAATCTTGGAAACATGAACATTTTGTCATCCTTTTTAACTTTGATGTGGTCACTCAGAAAGTTGAAGATGTACTTTGAGTAGTGTATATTATTCCTTCAAAGATGCCAATGATTCCTCATGATATGTGTAGAGATTAATGAAGAGGCTGATGGAACCTAAACATCTTTAGTCTTTCCTACATGTTGCACAAGTGCATTGAAGTCTTCCGAAGTGTCACATGTGCAACCAAAATACTCTAAGTGTGAAATCTTCCGAAGCCAAGACCAACAACTTCCAAAGCCAAAGATGAAGTCTTCCGAAGCCTCAGAGACAAAGTCTTCCGAAGCTTCAAGTTCATGAAGACAAATTTCTTCCGAAGACTTTTAGTAACATGCTTTATTGATGTACTGTTCCATAAAGCTGGACACCTTTCCGCTGCAACTCTGCAAGTCACCAACTAACATGGTTGGTGAAAAGGTCCATGCTTTTCGTAACTGTACATTGAGGTCTTGAGTCTGTAACTCTCTATTTTATGTACTTTATCCTTTTTGTAATAGATAAGGATGTGAGCTATGGCATGCCATAGTCACTAGTCAAAAGGAAATCTGCCTTTTGACTCTACAATTGATTTTGTGTGTGTCTAGTCAATTGTATACAATGGCTTTCAAAGTATAGCCGGCTGTAGGATGTTGTATAAGTATCTCATGTTTTTGTATCTTTCGAATATGCTTTTGTAACACTTGTAATAGAACATAGAGAAGGAAATATACTGCATTCTTGAAATCCAAACACTGTGTTCTGTCTCATATATTACTTGTGTTCTTAGTGTCACCACTTGGTTAATCTAGTTACTGTTTGATCTAAGTTTAGTTTATCTCCTCTTTGTGTTATTGTGTTGTAACTCTACACCCTTCAACGATCCTGCATTGGTATGAGAGCATTCCAGGCTCTTGATATAAGATCTCACCATCTTTAGATCCCTCACACACACAAATACTAAACTTTTCAAATGGCAGCCATTTCCAAAACTGATATGGAAACTGGAACCATGAACAAGTCCCCACTGATCACCTGGTGTTTCAAAATAGAAGGTTTCATCAGGTCTCTTGATTCAAGAATGTGGGAGTCTATTGAGAATGGACCTTTCATACCCAGCACACCTTCTGCTACTGGTGCTGGTATGATCCCCAAAGATGTGGCTAACTACTCTGATGAAGATAGGAAGAGAGTAGAGATAGATAGAAAAGCCATGACAGCTCTTCAAACTGCCCTTCCAAACTCTGTGTACAGAGGTTTCAAGAAGTGCAAAACAGCCAAGCAGCTATGGGATGCACTGAAACTGATGTATGAGGGTTCTTCTGAAGCCAAGGAGAGCAAGAAGGATCTCCTGAAGCAGCAGTTTGAAAACTTCACCTTCAAAACAGGTGAAACCATGACTCAGCAGTACTTCAGGTATGTTGAGATTGTGGATACCTAGTGGATGGAGGAGTTTCTCTTGAAAACAGAGACATTGTAAGGAAGTTCATGTCCTCACTTCTAGGAAGTGGACACACTATTGTGTGGTGATCAAGAGAACTGAAAATCTCAAAACTCTTACTCTGACAGAGTTGTATGGGATTCTCAGTGGATACCAGATGGAAATGAACATGCAAGGTTCATCTGGCAACTCCAACAATCAAATGGGTTCAACCCTACATGTGGTTGAAAGGGACAACATAAAACCCAAACATCATCTCTTATGCTACCCTGAAAACTCACCCAAGGATCCTTTCATCACCTTCCCAGAGACACCAAAGTAGAACTACACTCAAGGAAGCCCATTCCAAGAGACAAGCTCTTCTCAAGCTTTTGTGTCTTCTGATGAAAGCTGTGGCAACTCTCTTTTCACTCTTGAAGACCTGGACTATATCCATCCAGATGATCTGGAATACATAGAAATAGTCCGGTAGATGGCTCTTCTCACTCACAGAGCCAAGAAGTTCTACAAGAGGACTGGAGGGAAGTTTCCAAGCAATGCAACCAGTGGAAAGTTTGGACTGGACAAAGGCAAAGTCAAGTGTTACAATTGTAACTTGATGGGCCACTTGCCAGAGAGTGTAAGGCACCTAGAACAAATAATGGCCAAACACAGTCCAAACCAAACTACACTGACAAAGCTCTCCATAATGAGAAGTCAAAGCAGCAAGCTGTTGTTGCTGTTGAAGAAGGAGGCTTTGACCGGAGCTTTTAGGTGGAAGATGCTTCTCCAAACCAAGAACTAATGGCAGATATTGATGAAGCCAAGGTATTGGAACATCTCTGTACTCCTGAATGCATTGCTAAAGTTAACAAGTACAGGTCCTATAACTTGGAACTGAGATCTGATGTTGAGTCCTTAAACATTTAAAATCAGATTTTAGAAAGTCTGAAAATGATTATAAGCTGAAAATAGAGGACTTAGAGAAAACCATTTTAGTTCTAAAACATGAACACATAGATTTTAGGACTCAAATTAAAGATCTCATAACCAAGTTAACTGAGTGCCAGGCTAAGCTTGTGATCAGAAAATGTTGAGAAAGCCTCTTTGGATCTCTTTGGCCCCACTAGTGTAATATGTTGGACCAAAAGAAACAATGAGCCAAGATCAGAAAATCTCTAAGTCCCACATGGTATCACAACAACTGCTGAAAGCCTCATCAGTAGTTTGACAAGTGCTGAAGACTTCAACAGCTGAAGATCAAGTGCTGAAGACCTTAACAGCTGAAGAACCAAGTGCTGAAGTACAACAGCTGAAGAACACAAGTGCTGAAGCTGAAAGACCAAAGTACTGAAGTACAACAGCTGAAGAGTTCACAAGTGCTGAAGATCAACAACTGATGTACAAAGTCTGAAGACAAAGACTGAAGACATCAGCTGATGATATCTGAAGTCATCAGTGATGAAACATGAAGGTCAAAGTCTGAAGATCAAGTACTGAAGCTCAGTAGTTGTCACAACTGCTGAAGAGTACTTCTTCAGTAGTTGTGATATCAGTAGTTTTATTTTCTTTGTTTCAGTAGTTTTGTAAAACGACTGAAGAGCTTGTTCTTCAGTCGTTGTAGTTTCAGTAGTTTTATATTTTGTACTTAACTTGCTGATATGTTCTCAGTAGTTGTGAACATTTCAGTAGTTGTTAAGATTAGTTATTTCTGTATTGGATCTGCCAGTTGTCACTTTCCGTGATAACAGCAGTGACTGTTGCACTCTATATAAGGAGTGACAACCTATTGTAATCATTGAGTAAAATGAGCAATTGAATGGAATGATTGATTGATTCGATTAGAAATATTCTACATCCATAAACATTCCTAGAAATCAGAAATTCATATTCTCTCCCTATAACTGTATGCGATCTTAATGCTCACAAATATCGTTGGCTTGCTACAATTTGTCTAATTCGTGTTTGTATTCCGCTGCTTTATATTCTGATACATCAAACTTGTGATCTCTGATCCTGTCAAATGGTATCAGAGCCGGTTAATCATT